>CM038215.1:192705977-192933477 GCA_021442155.1 Cymbidium sinense
GTTGGCATATCTAGAAGATGAGTCCATACCAATAAGGGTCCAAAATAGATAAGTCATATCCCTTATTGATGCCAAACTCATTAGAGACTTTCTCTTGAAGGGGAGCTTGATGTTTCCAAAAAAGGATGATGAGTCAGATTGGAGGCAACTATTCATGGATTACCTACATATAGGAAAACTACCTCAAGAGAAGTTATTATCCCATCAGGTGAAGCAGAGAGCTCTCTCATACGCTATCATGGATGGCACCTTGTACCGACGATCCTTTGATCATATGTGGTTACGTTGTTTGGACAAACATGAAGCCCATAAGATCATGACTGAGGTACACTCAGGTTTATGTGGAGCTTACCAATCTAGTCCAAAGATGAAAGCCATGATCAAGAGACTAGGATAGTACCCTTCGGCGATCATATAGACGCATGGATATAGCTAGAGATGCTACCAATGTGTACATGGTGTGGTCCTACACCAACCACCCAACATTCTACATCCAACATTAGTCCCATGGCCATTTGAGTGCTGGGGTATTAGCATAGTGGGCCCGATTGATCCTCCTTCTTCCAAAGGTCACCAATTCATTCTAGCTGCCACCGACTACTTTTCCAAGTGGGTAGAGGTGATCCCACTTAGAGAGAGGTCACAAGACAAAGATGTGCTCCAAGCGTGAACCATATCGTATAGGTTCAGTGCCACAAATTATATCCGATAATGGTACTGCATTCAAGAACACTAAAATCAATAGCTTTTCCCATAGACACAGCATAGATTGGAGATATTCTACCATCTATTACTCGAGGGAAAATAGTGTAAGCCTTCAACAAAACTCTCATCCATATATTAAAGAAGACGCATGATGATAACAAGCTGCAGTGGCATGAGCATTTAGTTGAAGCCTTGTGGGCTTACCGCACCACATACAGGACTCCAACTCAATCTACACCATTTGTATGGGTCTGAAGCAGTTCTACCATTAAAAGTCCAACTCCCATCATTAATGAAAGCTGTAGGTAGTAAGATCACAATGGAAAAGAATGTCAAGTTGCTGTTAGAAGAGCTCAAAGATTTGGAGAAGAGACACCTCCTGGCATGTTAGAACCTCGAGTTGTGTTAAGCTAAAATAATTAAAGCTCATAACAAGTTGGTACGCCCTAGTGCTTTTCAAGTATGAGAGCTTATTTTAGTTATAAGGAGACCAATTGTTGCCCGTCAAAATATGGGAGGTAAGTTTGAACCCACTTGGGAAGGCCCTTTCACCATAGAAAAGGCCAACCAAGGAAGATCCAATCAGCTCTGTGGTGTTTTTATTTCTCAAACTTTTGGGAATTTGAAAATTAAAATATTATGTTATTGTTGGGACACCACGTAGATCCACAGATGTACTCATTAGGGTGATTGGGTGCGACATTGAGGAATGATGTACTATCTTGAGAGACAGAAGTCACCATCCTACAATGGACCTAATCACCTAATAAAGACTCTTAAAGACAATGGGTCTTTGAATGTACTAGATCTTTCTACTTTACATGGAAAAGTAAAAATCGAAGTTCATTAAGTTCCTATGGAGGCAAGCCCTATAGTTAATTATATCTTAAGGAATAAGATTCCTTAAGAATACTCTCAATTAAAGTAAATGATAGTTATCTCCAAAGATTTCAAAGATAGAACTATCAACAAAATGGTTATTTTTGGAAAATCAAGTGGGATTGATCAAAAGAAGAGAGTTATTATTGAAACTAAAGGGAGATGAGTAGGGCATGCTCATGATGCTAGGAAATCTAGTGAGCATCCCAAACTATCCTATGGTTGGGCTTTATATTTTTGAAATTTTAAGAGGATTATATATTTGAGTTGAAGTTTTATTAGAAATCTAGGCTTATAATTCCACAACACAAGATCATGGAAATGCCTAAGAGGTGAGGATTTATGCTTATAGCCTGCAAAGAGAAATAGAAACCTCAGATCCTAAATCTAGGGAGCTTTCGTGAGGGCCAAGGCATGACCTAAATCTAAGATGAAAATGGGTATATGGTTTATCTCCATAAGAAAGAATAAACCACTCGACTGTTGGACTTACAATCACCTGGGGTGGTCGCCAACTAACTCCTCCTACAATTTTAAATACATGTAGGCAAGTCTTATGCTTTGCAAGATGGCTAAGCTATTGTTTATTTAGAAAGGAGACTAAGTCCTTAAACACACTCCCTAAGAGACTAGATCATGAAGGGCATGAATAAATGACTTAATCTAATGCAAATTTTGTTAAGTTTTATTTTCAGTTTTGGACATTTTATTTGACACACTATGGGATTTCATATGCCTAATGCATGAGAAATTGGTTATGGGCCAAAATCAAAAGAAGGTGTGTGTTTCCACCATGGCTCTCAAAGGTCAAGCCATGTTTTCTCGAGTAAAGGTGGAAGCCCTCCATTAGCAAGAGTGAGATAATATTATTTTTATTCATGATGTGAAACATACAACATCCAGTGAAGGGGTTGCTAAATCTTTTATTATCTTGATTTATATCATAGGCTTAAGGTGAGATTATGAGTTATTTAATTAATTTTGAGTTGATTAATTGGATAGAAATTTTATTATTTTTCTAAGAGCCTAATCACATCCGCACCATTCATCAAATAATGAAGAAACTAGAAGAATCACCATCTATTTGCAATCATAAACAAAACATCAATCAATTTATAAAGCATAAAAGAATAAAGTATGTGGTCTGGGCTCCACCACACAAACCTAAAGAAAAAAAAAATGGGCAGCTCTACCCTTATACAACCCAGATTATAAATGAATAATTACAAATAAAAGGAATTCATGTTATGGGGTCTTCATTCTTCATTCTTTATTCTTCATTCTTCCTTCATTTCTTTCTTTCTTCACTCTTCTTCCTTTCATTGCTTGAGATGTGGTTTGCTCCAATTTAACATGGTACATAAGACATGCTCTTATGACCAATGTTCACCTTAATTCCCCCATAACATTCATTCCAAATTTTAATTGCAAAATTTACATCAAAAGGGAAAGATAAATCTAACTAAACTTGCAAAATAGAGATTAGCTAAACATACCACACAACTCAAGCGGTTATAGGAATAATTTGGACTTAGCACCCCACACATGGGTAACCAAGTCCACCAATCCTAGTTTGGATCATGCTTAGGGTATAAGCAACGCAACAAAAGTATTTATATTTTATTACCCCTTAAGCATAATCTCCTAGTAAAAGACATGATTAGACTAAGATCCTATCATCTCTATGCACATGCACCCTAACATCCATTCTAAAAACATTATCACAAAACAAAATCAAGCATCAAACCATGCACGCCTCTAAACATAGAGCTAGAAATGGTGACTTAGCCTAATGTGTGTGTCATTTAAGGCTTGTGTGCATGTCTTAGCTAGCTTTAAGGAGAATTTTCTAAGTGTGAAGGATTCAACTTAGAGGGTGGTTTCATTTAAGTGATTTAGTTGATTTGTCAATTTTATTTAATGATTTGATTTAGTTTGAATGAACCTACATTTAGATTACTAAATGTTGTAAGAGAAGAAAAGAGAAGAGAACTTCTCTTTCATCCCTATCTTAAGTAATTTCTAAGGTAGATTCATTAATGATTTTTCTTTTGTGAATATTTTATTATGTGTTTTAATTAATCTTAAGTTTAGATTTTCTATAAATAAACCTATTCAATAAGAAATGCCTCTTAGGATTAGTTAAGGTGAATTACTATCACATAACAAACAACCATTTATTTATTTCCCAACATGTGTACCATGCATATGAATAATCTTAAGCATATATATACATGCAATGTAAATTTTAGCACACCTTGATAATGAATGCTAAGAGATATTGCTTAAGAAAATTTTGATATTCCATGAATGCATGTTTTTATTATGTAGAAAAGAGGGATTCTTCTATCCATTAGCTAAATGCACATCCACATGTATGAAAGACATAAGTGAGTATGGTGCCATTATTTTCTATACAAGGAGTGTAAGGTACAAGACCTACTTTGGGCTACTTAAAGCCTCACAACCCCAGGATGTCCAGACTAATATACTACTTTTCTTAAATATATGTAAATGTATAAAAGAAAATAAATGGATGAAGAATCATGCAAAAGATTTTGTGTTGATTTGGTTGTATAATTTACATGTGCAATGTGAAGATCCTTCTTAAGTCATAACATAGAAATTTTAGGAATAGATTTAAGCAAGTTATGTTCTTTTCAAATGAACTATATACTCAAATCCTATTCAAGTCCATGTTAAGAGAAGAGAAAATCAACACAAAATACATCTTATGCTTATAATCACATGCAATCTTATAAGTACTTATAAGTAGCATCACTTCATTAATAATCTTTTATTTATAGGTTTTAAAAATAGTTTTTTTTATTTGATAGTGATAATAGCCACTTATATTCTTAACTTTAACCAAAATATGTAATTTGACATAAAAGAAAACATTTTATTTAATTGATTTTTCAAAAGAGATGAATGCATGATTTCATATGGAAAAACAATTTAGCATGCTTGAAAAGAAATAAAGTGATGTAAGCATATGACTTCATTCACCCTAATTAATTCCTAAAGACAATCCTATATAAGATCATTTGAATCAAAATTCTTAAGGAGATTTTTATTTTTGATTTGATTTGACTTAGGAAATATAAAAGAGTTTGCTGGTCCTAACCCATTTCCCCCATGTGTGAATTAGTTTAGTTTAATTTTAGAATAATTAGGTTGATTTTATATTTTATTTAGGTTAAGGTGTGAATTAAATCTATTAATTACCCCTACCAACCCCACTTTAACATAATTAAACAAGTAATTATGAGCCAACATATGATATGCAACCACATGGAATTTAAATCAGCAATGCACCTAAGAAATAAAGGGGTCTAATGCAATTGGCTCACAATTATTGATTAATTAAGCTAAAGGGTTTAATTAAGTACTTTCATAATCATCCTACACATGTAGTTTGATTATAATTTTCTTTGAAGCCTCTTAGGTTATTGAACACCTAAGAATCTACTCAAGATTAAATGATTAAGTTCTGGAATAATTTGATTTTGAGTTTAGTTAATTAAGCGATTTAATGAAGTGATTAAATCATTAATCAATTTACAAATTGATTAATCCTTTCCAAAATGAGATAAACTTAGGAAAAGATTTGGAAAGAAAATCCAAATCTCATTCCCTAAGTCTATTCACAATTTTAAGATGATTAACAAGCTTAATTAAGGATTTATCACCATTTAATAAGTTAATTAATCATTTAACTAATTAATAAAGTGATTAGGGATGAACTAAGCAATTCTCCTAATTAAATCAACAATAAATTTCAAGAAAATAATGGGAGGTAGAGGTCATCCCACTAATCAACCTAGAAGTTTGGAATTAATTGATGAAGTAATTAAGGAGTAATTAGTCTAATTAATTTCCAATAAAACTCAAATTGAGTTAAAATACTATTAATTAAATTTAATTTTATATTATTCTCCTTTAAATTATCTTTAAAATGAACTGAGTTTTAAAATTTTCTACATTTAATTATGATTTTATGAAGTTTTTTTTTGATAAATGGATAATTGAAATAGCCTAATTAATTAACTAATCCCATCTTAACGGATCACGGGCGGTGCCTTTCCACGCGTGTGATGGGATTATTTAAGTTGTCAAATCATGTGTCAGCCACCGGACGGATTTTTTCCACCGTCGATCAAGGATCGACAAGGATTAATCTGTGGTTTAAAGGGTTTAAATAGAGATCTAAGCATGATTTAATTCAACCATACAAAACATGGGATGGATGGTCATGATTCATCCCTCCTCAGTGGATGGGGTCATCCATCCTCCCGATCCAAGCTCACCCTTGATTGGTGATTTACCCCACACCTTCAAGAGGTGTAGAGAAGAATATATGATGGCTACAATTTGATGAGGTACAGATTTCTTTCACAAAAGACCAAAGAATTTTTCTAAATCTATATTTGAGATCATACCTCAGGAGCTATCACGTGCTTGAATTCAATGAGGTAGTTTCATCTAGTAGATGAAGCCTCAAGTTTTGGGTTGCCTCAAGTGCTTTGTGGACCAAACCTCATTGGAAAGCTCATTAAAGTTGATTAAAATCACCTCTGTAGTGGTCGGAGAGCTTGGGAAAAGGTGGGCTCAAGCTCGATTGGCTATGGTGAAGGTGAAGAGTTGATTGAGTTGAGGAATTGAGTGAATGGCCAAATGGGATATCTCCTTTTTTGGCTTGAGGAAACCGAGAATGATGGGAGCTTGGAACTTGGGGAAGCTCTAGATGCCTGGAAATCAAGAGGAGTGAATGGTTTGCAAAGAGAATGGGGAGTATATCCCCTCCTTGATCTAAGGACTGATGATCTTTTTTTTCATTTGAATCAAATGGCTAGGTTGGGAGCTTGAGAGGGAGTTAGGATGCAAGGTCCTTGAGTGAGAAGGAAGTTTGGAGGTTTGCTTGGGAGGTGGTGGTGGCTTCTGGGTGGTTTGGCTTGAACCAATGGAGGAGGGTTATTTCACCTCACCTTGGTGACCCAACCATGCCATGGCATGGGTGATGTCCATGAGCCAAGTGGCCTAAGAATGAGAAAAAGTGTGCATGTGAGTGGATAATCCATTATATGGGTATTTCACCCCATGATACCCTTAACCTAGTGTATTTGGTTATGATTCATTTGGTAGATTTTAAATGTTTCAAAATGAATTGCCAAATTTAATGAATTTGAGTTGATTTGATATGATTTGTTTGACCCATTTAAAAATGAGTCAACTTGGGTCAAGTTGATTAATTGGTCAAATTGGGTCAAAGCAAGGGTTGGGTTAAGTTCATATCACCATTTGAATTATTTTGGTATCATTGATTTGGTTCAATTTTGTTTAGATTTGATTTTGGTTCATTTGAGTTCATTTAGGTCAAATGGGTCAAGTTGACCGCATTTGACCCAATTGGGTTTGGTCATGGGTGGCTTTAGGCTTGGTTGATCATTTGAAATATATTATAAGCTTTTGTTTCAATCAATTTTGATTTGGTTTGATTTCAAGTTTATTTGACCTTTTGGTCGTTGGGTTGATACCAAATTAGTTGTCTAATCAGAATATTTGGTCAAGTTCAACAAGTGATTTAAAATGAATTTGACCCATTGGTTGCAATCAATTTAGCTTAGATCAAGATTTTTTTGACTTTTAGGTCAATTTGGGTCAACTTAGGTCAAGTGGCCAATTAGGCTTGGTTTGGCTCAATTGATGGCTTAACCATGTTCAATCATTGGAATTTTAGATCAATGGTTTCAATTTGGCTATGATGGATTTTGGCTAGTTTAGGTTTCATTTGGGCTAAGTGTTGACTCAAAGGCTAGTTTGACTTGGTTTGACCTAATTTGAGATTGATCATCCTAGGATGATTGTTGACAATGAGGGATGGGCTTAGTTCAATCCAATTTGGTTGGATTAGAATTTGGCTCAAAAGGTCCTTTAGGTCACTTTGGGTCAAGTGAGCCTGGGTCAATTGGCTTGATCAAGCTTGATTCAAGTTTGGTTGAACTCACATATGGACTTATGATGAAATATAAATCCAATTGCAAGTGATTTGGAGTCAAATGGGTTTTGATTTATTTGACAATTTCAAGTCAAAAGGTGAACATGAGTTTGACTTGGTTAGTTTGATTTAGTTTTGATGATTGAAGTTTATGTTTATATTTGGGCATGTGATTGAAGGAAAGATTGTTTAAGAGAAAATCAAAGGTTGATTGATTTGAGGATGATTTGGCTAAGTTCAAGGATTTGATTTATAAGTTGGATTTAAATTGGATTTGGATTTGAGTTTTGAATTTCATTTGGTTATTTGAATTTATATTTTATTTATATTTATGAATATAAATGAGAATATAAATGGTTTATGAGAAAATCTTGAGTTTGGAGTGATTTGGATTTGATTTGAGCTAAGTCCATAAGATGAAATCAAAGGGCTTAGAAAAGATTTTGGTTTTGGAATTAATCATGGGTTTCAATCATTTGGATTTGATTCATGATTTAGATTTTGGAATTGATTTAATGATTTGAGAAAATCAATTAGGTTAGAATTGGTTTAAGGTTTGAGTTTGAAGTTTGGTTTGAGAGAAGGAAGCAAGGATTGGGTTAAAGTTATAAGCTAGGCAAGTCCTCCTAATACCCCTAAGGCATAACCTTTTCCTATGGCTAACTCTTCTAAGTCTATAGGGTTAGGTTAAGTGTTCACCTAATCACTAGAAGTGTCTTAAGACTAAGAACTCTTAGGACTAGAGGAGTCCCATGTCTAAGATGGAGAAGTTGAAAGCTCACTCCAAAAGTGAGGTCAACAAAGCCCAATAGGTGTGGTGTGACTAACAAGGTACACCGCACGTATTGGTGTTCGAGATGATCAACAATGTTCAAAATGATCATAAGCACTAGAAAATGATCTACTCAAACTCGAGGTGAGGAATCAAAATCTTAGTCAATGTGACTTATGTCAATATAAGAGTGAAGGAGGAATCCACTAGGATTGAGTATGTGAACCTTCCACTAGGAAGTAGGTTCAAGTCATCCATGGGAATGAGAGGTTATGAAAGAGGATTAGAATTTGGATCACCGGGATAAAAGATGTGAACCTTCCACTAAGGGAGAACTAGTTCTAGTTGGATTGAATTGACTCCACTAGAGAGATTAGAAAGATTTGCATCTCACTGAGGAGAAGCTAATTGATTTGATTTATTTGATTTAACTCCACTGAGGGAGGTTTGATTTTGCATTTTGCTGAGGAGAAGTTGTTTGATTTGATTTGTTTGATTTGATTCCACTGGGGGAGGTTGGTTGATTTTGTTTCAGATTTTAAGTTTTGAATTTTGAGATGGACCCTATTGCAATGGACCACAGTATATGCCTACTGTGATTTCAATCTAAAGGGGTAGTCTACCAACCACATGGTAGACTATCCAACCAAAGGGGTTGCCTTTCAGTGTGCAGCGGCTATACTAGGAAGAAAGCATAGTAGACTTATATCCTCCAATGTAGGGATCAATCGCTAAGGTGATTAGTTGGTAGGGCAATGGATTGAACCAAACCTTAGGCTGATTATTGAGTGAATGTCACTGGATAATTTTATTTTTAGTTATATTTGATGGATTCCATCAGTTTGTGATGGATTGTACTGAGTAGGGGCTATGTCATCCTTGACCTACTTCAGATTTATCGATCCAAAGGGAGTAGCTTCGCGGCCAAGGGGAGAACTATCCAACCAAAGGGGTGCCTTTCGGTTTGCAGTGATTAATTCAGGGAAGAAACCACGGGGACTCACATCTTTCTTGAATAAAAAACTACTGAGGCAACACATTAGCAAGGTAATATGCCAACCCGACCTAGGGTTGCCCGTCGATTTGTGACATTCATGCTAGGAAGAATGCGTAGTAGACTTACATCTTCCAAGAGAAAATGACTCGGGGCAACCTATTTATGGCAAAAATAGATTGAACTACCTGGGGCAACTACAGAGAGTGCAACCTGGGACTTATCTCAACTCAAGTGTAAGCAATTCCTATAGGAGTTCTCCGACACCGCCTCTAAAGATAGATGCTTGGGAAAGGGGCTGGGGGCTTGAATTCTAATCCACGAATAAATTTATTTATTTATTTGTTTGTTTATTTATCATAGACTCTATTGGTTTACGAGGGATCATATGGAGAAGGAGCTTATATCAGCTTAGACCTATCTCAGATTTACTGAATCAAGGGAGAATCTGTGCATCCGCTGAACAAATTCTCCAACCACAGGGGTAGCTACTAGGAAAGGGAGACTGTCCAATCCAAGAGTAACTCGGGTAGTGTCTAAATGGGGTCGCAAAGGACGTGATCCAAGTAAAATTCCTGCAGGGGAGGGCTGCTAAGGGTTTTATCCAAAACCTTGAAGAAGGTAATGTCAATAGCTATTCAGTGGCCAACTCAAGGAGAAAGCGTGAGGACTCACATCTGCCAAGAGTGGTGTATCCACCAGGTGAGTTGCAGTCAGCATAGCGAACATCAACCAACCTAAAGTGCTCATTGGTTTGCAACAATCAGCATGGGAAGAAAGAATCGAGGACTCAAATCTCCTATAATGGAACCGATCGATAATATCTTCGCCGATAGGTGTTATCCACCTAGGCGACTATTGAGTGAATGCCACTTTATATCAACTCAAGAGTAGTCAAGAGGAAAAGAGCCTGGGGACTTATCCTAAACCTCATATACTCAACCTAGTCAGCATGATGGCTAGTTCAAGAAGAAAGCATAGACTTACATCTTCTTAAACAAAGTCAACATGAGGTAGCTCGGCAGGCAATAGCCTACCAAACCAAAAGGTGCTCAGACAGTAATGATCAAGTTAAGAAGAAAGCGTGAGGACTCACATCTTCTAAACTAGTAACCACTAGGGTGACACACTAATAATGTAGCATGTCGGCCAAACCTAGAGCAGCTAATGAGTGACTGCCACAGGGGGCTTGCTCCCACATCAAAATAGCCTGAGATAAAAGATATATTTTTATGTTTATGTTTTTGTTTATGTTTGTGTTTTAAGAGGATAGGATGCCACTTGGGTTCTCTCACACCTATCCTAAAACATGTTTAAAGGTTGATGAAATGGTGCGCTGATCCCACCAAGAAAGGATGTCGCGGGTTCTCTTACACCTAACTTAGCCATGCTAGTCAAAAATAGATGCCTCTTGGTTCTCTTACACCTATTCATAGCATGGGAATTATGTTTAATTTGTGTTCATGAAAGAGGGATAGATGCCTCTTTCTCTACACCTACCCTAAACACGATGGATTCAAACAAGCAAACAATGCTTCAAATGAAGAGAATATTTTGAAGAATTGGAATGAAATATTTTATGATAATTATTTTCAAACATGATTTTATGGGAAGTATTTCTTCAAATAGAGCCCATTAATTGGAAGTATCGGGTGTTCCCCTTTACAATCAATAAGCTGATAAGATCCTCCTTGGTAGTCTTTCTCTATGACAAAAGGGCCTTCCCAAGTGGGTTCAAACTTACCTCTCATCTTTCGACAGGCAATAATTAGTCTCCTTAGAATTAGAACAAGCTCTCCAACTTGAAAATCTCTAGGGCGAACCAGGTTGTTGTGAGCTCGAATCATCTTGGCTTTACATAACTCGAGGTTCTGGCATGCCCGTAGGCACTTCTCCTCCAAACCTTCGAGCTCTTCTAACCAACTTGGCATTATGCTCATACGCACCCATACACCAAGTGAGAATGGGGTGATTGAGTTGGAGTTTTGTATGTGGTGCGCAGATGCCCACAAAGCTTCAACTAGCTACCATGCCATTCGCCTGTTTAGTATCCGGATGAGAGTTTTGTTGAATGCTTCTAGGCCATTTGCTCTGGATAGTAGATGGTGGAGTATCTCCAATCTATACTATGTCTTCCGCAAAGCTATTGATCTTGGTGCTTTGAATGTACATTATCGGATATAATTCATCGAGGCACCCAACCTACATATATGATATGGTTCTAAAAAAATTAAGCACATGCCGAAGACCTCTCTCGAGTGGGATTGCCTCGCCCACTTGGAAAAGTAGTAATGGCGTGCCTAAGATGAATCGATGACCCTTGAAGAAGGAGGATCGATAGACCCACTATTGGTACCCCAACACTCAAATGGCCATGAGGCCAATGTAGGATGTAGAATATTGGGTGGTTGATGTAGGACCACACTGTACCGACATTGAGCATCTCCTAGCTATGTTCATGCAACAGATCATCAGTATCCTAGTCTGATCTTTGCTTTCATCTTCTGACCGATTGATGCTGCATAGACCAATGTACCTCATAATCTTATGGCTTCGTGTTTGTCTAAATACAACCACATTTGATCAAAAGACCATACAAGGTGCCATCCACGAGCATAGAGAGAGCTCTTCATCGATGGGCTTGTGATTTCTCTTGAGGTAGTTTTCCTATGTTCAAGTAATCTATGAATGGTTGCCTCCAATCTTGCTCCTCATCCTTATTGGCAACGAAAACCTCCCCTTTAAGAGAAAGACTCTCGATGAGTTCAACATCAATAATTAGACCCTTATTGGAATGGACTCATCTTCCAAACATGTCAATTCCTTAGCAAGTTTGGCCAAAGCATCTATGTTCTCTCCTCGAGGAACCTTGTAGATGGTGACCTTAGGGATTTGGGCCAACAACTTCATGGTGTACTCATGGTAGTGACAAAAGCTTAGAACTTATAGACCCAAAGAATCGGTTGATGACCACTGAGAATTTCATGTTGATGCTTTGACATACACTATAATGGCTAACTCTATCGAATCAAAGCCTCCCTTCATTGTTGGTGCATGGATTGGAGAGATAGTATGAGAATCTCATCACATCGGTAGAGTTAAGAGAACTATTCCTACCGCCTTTCCCGAAGAGTATATGGTTCTTCTCCTTTTTGAAAGGAAGCCGCACCATCAAAATACATCTCCCAATGATTGTCAACCTCCCCTAAGTTCATGATTTGTTCATCAGGGAGATCATCACTAAGAGAGAATCAGTAGAAGTGGGTGTGCTGCTAAGAAATCTGCTAGTGTCTATCCTTTCACCGCACGGAGGGGTACAAATGTAATATCAAACTATGAGAGAATCATGGACCAATGTGCCAACCATCCGGATAATGTCACCGTGTCATGAGATACTGCAGTGGATTGATTCTTGAAATCAAGTTCACCTTATGAGAAAGCATATAGTGTCGTAGCTTTTGGGATGCAAAGATTAAAGCTAGCAATGTTTCTCAATAGGTGGGTAGTTTATTTCAGGTGGATCGACGATGGAGGTAGAGAGCATTCTCCTTCCCTTCATCATTGGTTTGCCAACAAAGCACCAAGGGAGTCATCCAATGCTAGTAGAGGATAAGTGGCCCCGCCTAGATAGCTAGAACTAACACCAAATACTATTGATATCTTCAAAGGCATGTTATCACTCATCCCACTTGAACTTAGCATCCTTTTGACAAGTGCTAAAATGGCTTGCATCTCCCGATTGGAAATAAAGCTTAGATACCAACCACCTTGGAATGATGAGTTAGGTTAAACTTTTGGGTGGCATTTCTAAGATAGATCTTTTTGTGATCTAAGGAACTTTAAAGCTTCAATGACTTAAGTTCATTTTGATGTTGAATTATCTTAACCATTCAACTACCTCAAGGAACTTCCGCTACTACTAATCAACAACAACTTGGGAGTTCATTTTGAGTCATGATTAATTATCTTTTAACCAAAAACTGACTCATCTGACTCAAAAAGAGATGTTTCTTCATTCTTTTTTTCTTTTCTACTACTATCATCAACATTGCATTCAACTTGATGATGAATGAGTTCATTGAAGATGAGTCATGGCCGGTATGTATAGGCATTTTAAGGCGAAAGGCATGACCTTATAACAATAGATTCGAGTTCAAAAGTAGTGTTTCTTTCATCCCTGGGGCCATCTTGATTTATTGTATGATGACCCATCCATAAAGGAGAATTGCATGAGATGAGGTGATGTCCACCATTAATCGGTATAGAAGTGAAATTCATCCTTAGGGACATGCCTTATTTAAGTCCCTGAAATCGACACATATGCTAATTTGGCTATTCCTTTTCTTAACGACATTAAGCTAACGTATTTTTTCTTCCCGATGAAACCAACATCGATCATTTCTTGACTTCAAAAAATGACCCGTTATTTCTAATCCCATGTGTCTAGAGCTTGCTTGATAGGGTTAGCATTAGGTATATTGCTAGTTTGTGGACCGCTATGTCGAGATAAGCATCTCTTCATAGCTCCATGCAAAGCAGTCCTTAAACTCAGTCAATAGCCTAACTAAGTCATTGGTTTCTTCTTCATTCAGCAGAGAACTGATGTATGTGGGGTGTGGATTTTCTTCTATCCCGAGGTTGATTTATTTAAGCTTGTCCATAGTTGAATGGATTTCCTCTTCAAATTCTGGAGGTGCATCTTTGATTTGAAGATCATCAGGATCATCTGAAGTTTCTAAACACACTTCCTCATAAGAGTTGGTGTGGTTTAAGAAGAACCTATCGACTCTATGATTGGTGACAACTAAGCAAGAATCATCATCATCGACCGACTCATCAGATCAAATACCCCGGTCTTGATTATGCATCCTACCTTTGTTGTTCCACGCCTTCTCAAAATACTGACGCTGACCATGTATAAGGAATCAAACCTTTCTTTGCAAGATTATGAACACAAGGCAAGTACCAATCAAAAGGTAATTCCATTAAATCTTTATATGAATTATCCTCAAGTTCTACATCAGCTTCTGGACTTGAGGATGATGATCATAATAGGAATCTCTTTGGCTTGACATTCATGGAAGACCTAAGGGCTTCCTTAACTACTAAACCTTCAACTTTTTGAGAAGAAAGTGAGGTTAGAGCTAAAGTTTCAACCGCTACTAATAGTTTTACATAAACTTGATTCAATACATTCATGCTTTGCTTGGAGGCTTGGTTCATCACTCTGCGAGTGTCACCTCCAATGAAACCCGAGAGGGGTTGGTGGTATGCTAATCACAGACTCATCCTCGAGCTAGATTCTATAATAGGTACCCCGTGAACGGAACATAACCCCTATCGACCGCCAACCGTGGGGTCTTCCACCTCTAGAATTGTCTCTGTCTACCTCACCCTACCCTGGAGGTTGAGTCATCCTACCCATATGTCCGTATGGTGGAACAAACTATGGGTGGAATGTAACATTTTACCTCTTCCTTGTGTCCTTTTCTTGCTCACTTGTACTTTTTTTCTTTCTTTCTTTTTTCTTTTTCTTTTCTTTTTTTCTTTTTTCTTTTTGTATTTGAATTTTGACCAAGTTCATGAAAAGTGCATTTTGATTTGAGGAAGATAGTAGGTCACATCTTCATATATCTCGACCTCTAACTAAAATGACTTTTCATCTCCTTTGACAAGTATTCGATTCATCTCTTGAAACTTGATGCAATGATGAAGGAGGATGGAATCATCTTGTTCGGTGTATCCAAGGCCCACAGCAAAGCAAGGAATGATGTATTCAATCAATTATATAGAACTTGGCTTCGCCTTCCGCCACCTATTTCCAAAGGTAACACTATGGAGCCTAAAGCTCTCTCGCCTGATCATTGAATCCTCTCAACATCATCCATCCCCTGAGTGTAGAGATGTCAATCTTCAAATAAGGGTCTTTAGACTCATAATGTTCACCGATGCACCTAGATCAACTAAAACCCTAGAAAGTCTAATCACCCATATATATGATGTAGGGGAGGGTTGTGCCATGTCCCTAAGAAGGTCTTCATCGAATGTGACTCCCCGGGCTTCTCTTGAATAATGCCTCCTCTCAATGGTCACCGAGCTAAGCATATCCCTAGATCAAGAAGAGCCTTGATTAATGATTCCCTCATCTCTTGGATAAGACAAGGGCATCATATATGCTTAGTTTAGCAACTTTCTTAGGTGAGTGAGGACATTATAATCAACTTCTGATCCTCCACAAGCATATCCATGGGTGGAGCATCTGTGGAGGGGCTTTGCTCGGTACCAATGACTTATTTTCCTTATCTTGAGGTGCTACCTTGAGGTAGAACTTGCCACTACGGAGGTTAACTTCGGTGATCTTATGGGGTTAGGAAGATTCTACCGCTCATCAAGCATACCTATAGCTTCTATAGGACCCTAATCGATGATTCCAAGTTTATCTCAAGAGGTGAACCCATAGTATTCAGAAAAGGAAAGTCCATTTTTGAATCAGAAAGAGGATGATCGGAGTTGTTATAATTATTTAGACTTCAAGAGTTTTCTAAAAGAGTAGAATTAGATAACCCATCAGAAGTGATACAGATGTAATTCAAACTAGCTTTATTCTCAATTTCTTGGATTTAAAAGGAGGTACATAGTAGAAATCTAGTAAAGATACAAGATGTCTACTAGAAGAAGAGCTAGCTGAAGTAGAAGTGTCAGCTGAAGTAGTAGCTATAATGGTGGAATGGAGGCTGGGCTCGGTCGGTGGTTGTGCTACTTGGCTATCCCGGGCAAGTATGGGCTGTTGATGTTGAGCTCCTACTTTCCCCAAGTTATCTTTGGCAACTTATAAACCTTCCTTAATGTTGGAGGTTCGAGCCGCCTTAAGCACTTGCAAGGAAAGTTTTTTGATTTTTGAAATAATCTTTTTAGTGGTTCAAGATAGAGAGATATCCCAACCTTCTTTTATTTTGAGACGATCACATGTATGCCCAAGAATTACCCTAATAGAACTGGATGGTTCTTCCACTATATATTCCTTAGGGATAACTATGGCGCCTGACTTGTAGTTACGCTCAATCCAGTCCTTAAATGTAAAGCAATCCTCCAAAATATGGCCTAATATGCGGTGGTAGGAGAAAAAGTTGGGATCATTACTCCCACCCACTTCCTCCAACTTCCTAGGTTCTGGGTAGCTAAAATTTTTCTTTAAGAGGTTCTTAAAGATTTTCTCGACTCCCTCTTAAATGAATAAGGTTTGTTTAGTTTATCCAAAAGTGTGTGGATGGTAGCTACCTGGGGTGGGTATGTGTACCGCTAAGAATATGGTCAAGAGGAGGCTGAAGGCCACAGGTGGCAACATAGATGGCCTAAGAGGTGGTAAAGGAGGTGGAAGTGATGGCTGGAGCTCGAGGTCTCATCGATCCCTGCCGCTTTCCCTTGTCCAATACTACCACCCCGGCTTTTTTCATAGCTTTCGGGTTTTTTTGATGATCTTGAAAAGGCAATTGCTCCTCCTTGTATACTAGTCCTTGTTGATTAGCTTCTCAAATATCTTGATGGTAAAAAATTTTTGAGCATGAAGGAGCCATGAATATTCTTTAGTAGAATTTCAATGGGTTGTTCATTGTAATTACATTTCATACTCAAATTATTCCATCGAGAATATAATCAATGGGACTCACTGTGTTGCAACAAGATAGATTACCACCCTTTTGAGCTCCAACAAACCTCTTAATAAAGAGTTGCTCAACTCAATAAAAGTCTTCACTAACTATTGGGAGTTCAAGTACCAATCAAAGGCTATGCCCGCTAAACCACACAAAAGATGGAATATAGTATCACCGCCACCACACAAACTGGCGCTATAGCGCGGGTTCCCACTGCCATCAAAACTCTTGAAAGAAGGAGCAAAACCCTTAGAATACTGGATAGCATCAAATTCCTCTGAGTAGGGTCTACCCTTTGGAACCAATGAACCACCTTAAGCTTGCGCTAGCACTTCTGTCACTTGTTGTTCAACCATGAGTTTAATATCTTTTTCTTGTATGGAGGTACTATCCACTACCTTCCTATACAACCTAGTGCTCGCCTACCAGGTGAACTTTGATCCAAGACATGGTAACTGGTCTCCATAATGGTAGGATGTGCTCATTTAATTCGCCGAACTAGCTAACAAATCCTCAAGTCTTTTCCCCATCCTATCTATTAGTTCATCCTTCTATTTTAGTTGTTGAAGGAGGTGTTGGGTCAAATGGGTCGTCATCTGTTTCACCGCAACACCTTCCAAATATGTGATCCCAAAGGAGAGAACCTTGTCAACCATATGCAACTCTATTTCTTCCAACAAATATCTTCATTGGGATCTAACCTTTTTTCTTCTAAACCAATCCATACCCTAGGATTTCCTTCTCAATGAGATACCGCTATGATATCATCTAGAGAGTGGTCCAACCATCCTCATGGTGACTGGGATCATGCTCATGAACAGAGATACATCTGACCTCCCCTGCTACCGAAATACTGATCTTGTGAGGGCTATGCTCACTATAGGATACATGCTCATGGCTATCATCTACCATGGGTGGAGTGCTACTCCTAGGAGGATCTATCGCCATGGGGCAATAACTCTCCTTCTCCTCGCCGCCATGTCCATGATCCGCCGAGGTGGTGGTGGTGATGGCATGAATACGATGTTATTTGATCGCCACCTTCTTCATCACAATTGAAGTAGAGGTCGAAAGGTGAGAGCTCCTCACTGGTGTAGATGAAATGGGATCTCTTGGCCATAGTGATCACCGGGGCTTTCTTTTCCCTTGATGTTCCCTTCATGGCTTTAGATGGAACTGTGGAAGATGGAACCTATGCTGGTGATGGCGGACATGGAGTGGAGTGGTGTGATGGAGACAACATTGACTCTCTCTATGTGAGCTCCTCCCATGGTGGTATACGTCAATGCTATCGATGACCGACATGGGTAGACATTAATCGAGGAAATCCATGGTGGAGGCGAGCTCTCTTCACCTCTCTCGCTAGTAACATGCATACACACGGGCCTCTCTCGCCCTCTCCTATGCTATGCTCACGCCGCGAGGAATGGATCATAAATCAAATTGGGCTTGACCATCATCTAAGCCCCACCAACTTAGTAACTATCCTAAGGCCAATATGACCTCCTCCTATCTCTATAGCCTCATATTGAAATAATGTGGAGGTGACACTGATCCTCCTAACATCTTCTCCTCCATCGATCTAAAGAGGATGGAACTTATCTGATCGAGAAACTATCGGTGACTCCTCATCGCAAAGAAATGCCTCCATCTCCTTGGCTATGCGCATGATGCGCTTGATCTTGCTCTTGTGTAATCGAAGTTCTGGAGGAGTAGACGTGAACTAGACCCTATCTCAAAGGTGGGGAGACTATCCCTAAAGTGTAGCCTTCCCTTGGAAGAAGCCAGAGAGTACTGCATCGGGCAAGAATGGGAACAACCAACGACGCACTAAGCAGAATCGCTATGTGGAACTTCCACCGCCTTCCTCTTCAGTGAGGGAAACTCAAAATCTGAAGGCATCTCAACATGGATGACCTCACCACCATGTTCCTACTAATCGGTTGCTCACAAGTGATCCTGGCCCCCTCGAATCCCCAACTGAAGTGTATTAGATGGGCAAAGTCAATTTGTGGGAGGCTAGCTCGATCCAAGGCCAAATCCATCCCAAAGGGGAAAGTGAAGACATACTTCTGGGCATCCATTTGTACTAAACTAAACTTGAGAAAAACTGACTAAAACTAAGTTGAAATTCTACAATTTTTGAAAACAAACTCAAATCAAATTTTTTTGCTTTGGTATCTTGCTTACCTTTTGAATTTTTGATTTAGAGTTTGAACGCACACTCAACAATTTGAATATGTTAAGTGGGGCTCATTCATTTTTGAGAGAGATTTTGAATGAATTGGAGAAGAGATTTTTGAGTTTAGAATCCATTTTTAATAAATTTGTGTATTTGAAAATGTGTTCAAATATTTTGAAGAGATTTTTTGATGCTTTCATTGGTTCATATTTGAATTTGATTTTTATGGTTGGGGACCCTTTATTTAAAAACTTTGAGTATGTTAAAATAAAGGGTCAATTGATTTTTGTTTGAGGATTACTCATTTAGCAAATTTGGCTATGCTAAATGAGTTATTTGAAAATAATTTTTTTTTCTTTTGCTTATTTGTCCATGATGTGAATCATGCATGAATTTAGAAATGGAATCTTTACTTAGCAAATTTGTGTATGCTAAATGAAGTCCAAATATATTTTTTTTATTTTTGAAAAGAGGATCTTTACTTAGCAAATTTTTGTATGCCAAATGAAAATCCAAATGTGTTTGATTTTTATGTTTTGATATTGAAAAGAGGATCTTTACTTAGCAAATTTTTTTATGCTAAATGAAAATCCAAATGTCTTTGATTTTTATGTTTTTGAAAAGAGGATCTTTACTTAGCAAATTTGGGTATGCTAAATAAAGAATACAAATGTGTTTGATTTTTGTGATTTTGAAAAGAGGATATTTACTTATAAAATTTGGGGATGCTAAATAAAAGATCCAATTGTGTTTGATTTTATGATTTTAAAAAGAGGATCTTTACTTAGCAAATTTGTGTATGCTAAATGAAAATCAAATATTTTTGATTTTTATGTTTTTGAAAAGAGGATCTTTACTTAGCAAATTTGTATGCTAAATAAAGTCCAAATGTATTTTTGGTTTTGATGTTTTGATTTTTGAAAATGAGAGTTTTACTTAACAAATTTGTGTATGTTAAATAAGGTTCAAATGTGTTTAATTTTGATATTTTGATTTTGAAAAGAGGGATCTTTGCTTAGCAAATTTGGGTATGCTAAATAAAATATCAAAATTTATTTTGAAAAATGAAACCTAATTTGACAAATTTGGGTATGTCAAATGGGAGTCAATCATATTTTGTTTTTCAAAAAATGAAACTTTTGTGTGTGATTATTGCTTTTTTTTTGAAAGAAGGAATTCAACCAACACATGGGAATGTGTTGATGGAATTTCAAATGTGATTTTATTTGAAAATGAAACCTCCATCCAATAATTTGGATATATTGAATGAATGAATCTTCAAATTTGTAATTTTTTTGAAAAGGAGAAATCTAACTTCAACATATGTGAGATATATTGAAATAGAATTTCAATTTTATGATATGATTTTATTTGGGAATGAAATCTTCATTCAATAAATTTGGGTATATTGAATGAGGATGTTTATTTTTAAATTTGTGCTTTTTGAAAGATGATTTTGATTTTATTTGAAATCTTCATTCAATAAATTTGGGTATATTGAATGAGGATATTTATATGTGCTTTTCGAAAGATGATTTTTGACTTTGTTTAGAAATGAAATCTTCATTCAATAAATTTGGGTATATTTAATGAGGATGTTCATATGTGCTTTTTGAAAAGATGATTTTTTATTTTGTTTAGAAATGAAATCTTCATTCAATAAATTTGGGTATATTAGATGAGGATGTTCATATGTGATTTTTGAAAGATGATTTTAATTTTATTTGGAAATGAAATCTTCATTCAATAAATTTGAGTATATTGAATGAAGATGTTCATTTGTGCTTTTTTAAAGATGATTCTTAACTTTTTTTTAATTTGAAATGATCCTACATACAACAATCTTGAAGATTGTTAGATGAGGTTGAATTATAAAAGTTTTGTGTAAGTATTTTATTATGTGCATTTTTGAAAAAGTGCTTGTTGGAAGATGATGTTTTATAAAGGATTATTTTTTTTCTTTATTTTTCGAATGAACCTTTCCTTACCATAAAAATGGTAAGGAAAAAGGTCTTTAATGATCTCTTTTATTAAATTTTTATTTTCACCTATTGGGGGACCCAATAGAGGTTTTAAGATATACATGGAGTGAGGTCCTAAAACCTAAAGGATGTTAGCTAGCTTAGCTTAAGAATGAAATAAACTAAGTGCCAACAAAAAAGAAAGATAGCCTCGAACTCATATAAGATACAAATCCACTATAGATACTTGGAGAAAATGATCATTTATCAAAGATGGAGAGAAGAACCATCCCAAGTAGAGTAAAATTATGGTATTTTTATTTTCAAACTTTTAATTAAAAATAAAATATATGAATTGGACACTATAGATCCAGATGTACTCATTCTGAGGGTGTAACATTGAGGAATGATGTACTATCTCGATGACCACCATCCTACAATGACCCAATCACCTAATAAGGACTCCTAAGGACAATGGGTCTGATGTACAAGAGATCTTTCCCCTACTTACATGGAAAAGTAAAGTATGGTTTATTTTAAATCTGTTAAAGTTTCCTATGGCAAGCCCCATAGTTAATTATATCAAGGAATGAGATTTTAAGAATACTCAAGATAAATGATCATTGTCTCCAAATATTTCAAAGATAGGACTATCAACAAATTGGTTATTTTTGGAAAATCAAGTGGGATTGATCAAAAGGATGAAGTTCTTATTGAAACCAAAGCGAGATGAGTTAGGGATGCTCACGATGCTAGGAAACCTAGCAAGCATCCCAAACTATCCTATGGTTTCGCTTTATATTTTTGAAATTTGAATAGGATTATATATTTAAGTTGAACTTTTATTAGAAATCTAGGGCTTATAATTCCACAACATAATTCGTGAAAATGCCTAAGAGGTGAGGATTTATGCTTGCAGCCCACAAAGCAAAACAGTAATCTCAAATCCTAAATCTAGGGAGCTTTTGCAAGGGCCAAAGCATGACCTAAATCTAAGGTGAAAATGGGTATATGATTTATCTCTATAAGAGAGAATAAACCACCCGACTATTGGACTTACAACCGCCTGGGGGTGGTTGTCAACTAACTCTCCTACATTTTAAATACATGTAAAGTCTTATGCAAGATGGCTAAGTTGTTGTTTATTTGAAAGGAGACTAAGTCCTAAAACACACTCCCTAAAAGACTAGATTATGAAGGGCATGAATAAATGACTTAATCTAATGCAAATTTTGTTAAGTTTTATTTTATTTTGACATTTTTATTTGACACAGGCTATGGGATTTCATATGCCTAATATATGAGAAATTGGTTATGGGCCAAAATTAGAAAGAAGGAGGTGTGTTTTCACCATGGCACTTAAAAATCAAGCCATTTTTTTCTCTGGCAAAGGTGGAAGCCCTCCATTAGCAAGAGTACAACAATATAATTTTTATTCATGATGTGAAACATGCAACATCCAGCTAAGGGGTTGCTAAATCTTTTATTATCTTGATTTATATCCTAGACTTTAGGTATATTATGAGTTATTTAATTTAATTTTGAGTTGATTAATTGGATAGAAGATTTAGTTTTCCTAAGAACTAAATCATATCCATTCTAAGAAACTAGAAGATCATGCCATCCTATTTGTGCAATCATAAACATAAAATTCAATTAGCAAAAAGAATAAGAGTTGATGTTTTCCTTTTAAATGATTTACCCTTATACATGGATTAAAATGAATAATTATACTAAAAGAATGAGATTCTTGTCTCCTATAATTTAATGTATAAGACATTTATGACCAATCATTTAGTTTATAACATTCATTCCAAATTACATTATTTACATCAAAGGAAAGATACCTAACTATTGCAAAATAGAGATTAGAACATACCACATAACTCAAGAGATATTTGATTTTGGCACTACATGGGTAACCAAGTCACATCCTAGTTTGATCATGCAGGCATAAGCAACCTCCACAAAAAAGCATTTATATTTTTATTACTGCACCTTAAGCACAATCTTGAGATATGATAGACTAAGATCAACCTATCATCCAGCCTATTTACATGCACTCTAACATCTAATCAAAAACACATCACAAAATAAAATCGCATCAAACCATGCAAACCTACATGAGCTAGAAATGGTGACTTATCTTAATGTATGTGGCTTGTGGTATATCTTAGCTAGTTTTATGTTGAATTTTCTAAGTGTGAAGGATTCAACTTAGAGGGTGATTTCATTTTAAGTGATTTAGTTGATTTGTCAATTTTATTTGATGATTTGATTTAGTTTGAAATGAACTTACATTTAGTTACTAAATGTTGTAAAGAGAAGAAAGAGAAGAGAATTTCTTTCATCCCTACAGTAATTTCTAAGATTCATTAATAATTTTCTTTTGTGAATGTTTTATTATATGTTTTAATTAACATTAAGTTTAGATTTGCTCTAAATAAACCTATTCAATAAGAAATTCTTATTAGTTATGAATTACTATCACATAACACACAACCATTTATTTCTTTAACATGTATAACATGCATGAATAATCTTAAGCATACATATACATGTAATGTAAATTTTAGCACAATTTATAATGAATGCTAAGAGATATTGCTTAAGAAAATTTGGATATTTTAATGCATATTTTATTATAGAAAAGAGTTCTCTATCCATTACCTAAATGCACATCCACATGTATGAAAGACATAAGGGAGTATTATTTTCTACAATGTAAGGTACAAGACCATTACTACTTAAAGCCTCGCAATCCCTGATGTCCTACTAATATACCACTTTTCTTAAATACATTAAATCCAAAAAATAATGGATGAAGAATCATGCAAAATATTTTGTGTTTGATTTAAAATTTACATGCAATGTGAAGATCCTTCTTAAGTCATAACATAGAAAATGCATAGAATATATTTAAGCAAGTGTTATGTCCTTTTCAAATGAACTATACACTTTGCAAATCCTATACAAGTCCATGTTAAGAAAAGAGAAGAAATCAACACCTAAGAATCTACCCAAGATTAAGTGATTAAGTTCTGGAATAATTTTATTTTTAGTTTAGTTAATTAAGCTATTTAATGAAGTGATTAAATCTTTAATCAATTTGTACATTAATTAAGTCTTTATCCAAACGAAATGAACTTAGGGGAAAAGATTTGGAAAGGAAATCCTAGTCTCATTCCCTAAGTCTATTCACTATTTTAAGATGATTAGCAAGCTTAATTAAGTAATTTATCACCATTTAATAGGTTAATTAATCATTTAATTGATTAAAGAAGTGATTAGGGATGAACTAAGAAATTCCACTAATTAATCCAATAATAAATTCCAAGAAAATCATGGGAAGCATAGGTCATCCCACTAATCAACCCTAGAAAGTTTGGAATTAATTGTTGAAGTAATTAAGGAGTAATTAGACTCATTAGATTTCTAATAAAACTCAAATTGATTGAAGGTAGTTGTTCAAAATCAATTAATCTTAATTTTATATTATTCCCCTTTGAATTATCCTTAAAATGAACTTAAGTTTTTTTTTTTTTTCTTTTTCTACATTTAATTATTATTTTATGAAGTTTTTGTGATTAATGGATAAATAAAATAGCATAATTAATTAATCATCCCGCCAACCATGGACCGCTGATGCATGCTTTCCATGTGGCATGATTGGTTATTTAAGTTATAAATTGCACATGTCTTAGGCAAGACGCGCTTCTCCCATCCGATCAAGTGTGGGACAGTCAGGATTAATCACGTAGTTCTAAAGGGTTTAAATAGAGATCTAAATGTGATTTAATTAGGTCCATCCATCCAAAACACGCAGATGGATGGCTCATGATTCATCCCTTCCTAAGCTGCGGGAGACGGGGGTCGTCCATCCTCCACCACCTAATTCGAGCTCACCTAAGCTCGGATTAGGCTAGGATTTACCTCACACCTTCAAGAGGTCTAAGAAAGAATATCCAACAGCTAGAATTTGATAAGGTATGGATTTCTTTTACAAAAAACCAAAGAATTTTTCTAAATCTATGGTTTGAGGTCCATACCCCTCCAAAGCACATGACCGATGGTGAATTCAACCTAGGTAGCTTCATCTAGTAGAGACGAAGCCCTGCTAAAGTTTTGGCAAGTTGTTTCCCCTCCAAGTGCTTTATGGACCAAGCCTTGCCAAAAATCTCATCAGAGTTGATTGAAATCACCTCTGGAATGGCCAGACAGCTTGGGATAAGGTGGGCTCAAGCTCAATTAGCTATGGTGAAGGTGTGGGACGAGTTGATTGAGCTTCTATGGGGAATTGAGTGGCCAAGTGGGATTTCTCTTGGCTTGCTGAGGAAAGAGAATTGATAAGTATGGGAGCTCTAAAACTTGGGGGAAGCTCAGATGCTCAATCAAGAGGAGTGAATGACTGTGCAAAGAGAATGGGGAGTATATCCTCCCCTTGATCTGATGGTTGAGGATAGAATGATCTATTTTATCATTTGAATCAAATGGTTGAGGTTGGGAGCTTAATCCAAGGCATGTGTCTTTGAGTGGAGAAGGAAGTAGAGGTTGCTGGGAGTGGTGGTGCCAGTGGTTCAACAATGGAGGAGGGGAGGTGATTTCACCTCCCCTGTCATGGACGACCCAACCATGCAGGCATGGCATGGGTGATGTCCCACCTGTGGTCATGAATGAGTACCAAGTGTGAGTGAGTGGATAATCCATTACATGGGTATTTTCACCCATGTGATACCCTTAACCCAAGGGTATCTTTGACCATGGATTCATTTGGCAGATTTTAAATGTTTCAAAAATGAATTGTGCCAATTTTCAATAAATTTGTAGTTGATTTGATATGATTTGGCTCGAGTTAGGTCAAAATGGGTCAACTTGGGTCAAGTTGACCAATTGGTCAAAAAACCATGGGTTGCTAAGTTCATATGACCATTTGAAGTTTTTTGGTATCATTAATTTGGTTCAATTTGGTTTATATTTGGTTTTGGTTCATTTAGGTCAAATGGGTCAAGTTGACCAATTTGACCCATTTGACCCAATTGAGTTAGGTCATGGGTTGGTTTAGGCTTGGTTGATCATTTGAAATATATTACAAGCTTTGGTTTTAATCAATTTTGATTTGGTTTGATTTCAAGTTGATTTGACCTTTTAGGTCAAGTTGGGTGATGGTCAATTGGGCTAGGTCTAAGTCAATTGAAGCTTTGGTGAAATGAATTTGACCTATTGGTTACAATCAATTTAGCTTAGATCAAGATTTGACCCATTTTGGTCTTTTAAGTCAATTTGAGTCAACATAGGTCAAGTGGCTAATTAAGCTTGGTTTGGCCTAATTGATGGCTTGATCATGTTCAATCATTGATTATGAATGGGTTTGAGTCAATGGTTTTAATCAATTTGGCCTATTATAGATTTTGGCTTGTTTAGATTTCATTTGGGCTAAGTGTTGACTTGGCCAAAGGCTATTTGACTTGGTTTGACCCAATTTGAGTAATGATCATCTTAGATGATTGTTGATCACAATGTGAGGCTTGATGGCTTAGTTCAATCCAATTTGGGTTGGATTAAAAATTTGGCTCAAAAGGCTTTAGGTCACTTTGGGTCAAGTGAGCCTATGGGTCAATTGGCTTGATCAAGCTTGATTCAAGTTTGGTTGAACTTACATATGGACTTGTGATGGAAATATAAATCCAATTGCAAGTTATTTGAGTCAAATGGTTTTGATTTATTTGATAATTTCAAGTCAAAAGGGTGAACATGGGTTTGACTTGGGTTAGTTTGATTTTAGTTTGATGATTGAAGTTTATGTTTATATTTGGGCATGTGATTGAAGGAAAGATTGTTTGAAGAGAAAATCCAAAGGTTTGGATTGATTTGAGATGATTTGGCTAAGTTCGTGGATTTGACTTAAAGAGTATGTTGGATTTAAATTGGATTTGGATTTGAGTTTTGAATTTAGTTTTGTTATTTGAATTTATATTCCATTTATATTTATGAATATAAATGAGAATATAAATGGTTATGAGAAAATATTTTGAGTTTGGAGTGATTTGAATTTGATTTGAGCTAAGTCCATAAGATAAAATCAAAGGGCTTAGAAAGATTTTGGTTTGGAATTGATCATGGGTTTCAATCAATTAGAATTGATTCATGATTTAGATTTTGGAATTGATTTAATGATTTGAGAAAATCAATTGGTTGAATTGAAGGTTTGAGTTTGAAATTTGGTTTAAGAGAATCAAGGATTGAGTTCAAGCTATGTAGGCAAGTCCTCCAATACCCCAAGGTATAACCTATTTCCTATGGCTAAGTCTTCTAAGTCTCTAGGGTTAGGTTAAGTGTTCACCTAATCACTAGAAGTGTCTTAAAACTAAGGAACTCTTAGTGAATAGAGGAGTCCTATGTCTAATATGGAGAAGTTGAAAGCTCACTCCAAAAGTGAGGTCAACAAGCTCATAAATTGTAAGGGAGAGCACCTTATGCTTTCAATCAATGGGCTCTACTTGAAGAAATATTATCTATAAATCTTGTTTGAAAATAATTATCAATAAAACTTCTCTTCATTTCAAATTCCATCTCTTCATAGTTGATTAGAAATATCTTTGCTTGTGAATCCGCCACGATGTGTTTAGAGTAGGTGTAAAAGAACCCAATCGGCATCCTATTCCTTCTCTCACAACACAAACACACATGCATGTTTTCTGTCTCAGACTATTTTGATGTGGGAGCACACCCCCTATGGCACTCACTCATTAGCTACTCTAGGTCGGCCTGACATGCTACCTTGCTAGTGTGTCACCCTAATGGTTTGTTGTTTAGGAAGATGTAAGCCTATTACGCTTTCTTTCTTGGTTTGATCAAGATGAGCTTGTTAGCATGATAGATTACGGTGCAATAAAACCTCATGATGGCTTCATTTAAGAGGATGTAAGTCTGCTATACCTTCTTTTTAAACTAGCCATCATGAGCTGACTTGGTTGACTATATATGGTAAACACACAAACACATATCTTTTATCTCGGGCTATTTTGATGTGGGAGCAAGCCCCACACTCATTAGTTTTACTCTAGTCGGTGACATGCTACCTTGCAGTATCCGTGTTGAAAGATGTAAGTCTACTACTCTTTCTTTCCTGACTTGACCACTACACACCGATGAGCGCCTTGTTAGTTTGGTATGCCTTATTATGCAGTTGGTAAGCTACCTCATGATGACTTTGTTTAAGAGGATGTAAACCTACATGCTTTCTTCTTAAACTAGCCATCGTGAATTGACTTGGTCGAGTATATTTGAGGATTAAGGTAAGTCCCCTAGTGGCTCCTTCACTCCTGACTACTTCGAGTCTGGGTTTAGTCCTTACACGGGACTCCCACAGTAGTCGCCCTAGGTCGGATCGAGCAACTATCACGCAATGGGTTATGTTAGGGATGTAAGTCTACGCTTCTTTCTAGGCTAATTGTTGCACACCAATGGGCACCTTAGATTGGTTGGTTATCGCCATGCTGACAATGACCCACTCAGTGGATACACCACTCTTGGCAGATGTGAGACTGTTATTCTTTCTCCTTGAGTTGGCCATCGAATACCAATAGGCTTTCTTTTACAAGATTCTAGATAACGTCCCTAGTGGAACTTGCCCTGTGGGCACTCTATTTAGATCACGTCCTTAGCAACCCCATTTAGACACTACCCCAATTACTCTTGGATTGGACAGTCCCCCTTTCCTAGTAGCCACCCCTGTGGTTAAAGAATTTGTCTCATGGATATGCATTCTCCTTTGGTGGTAAGTCGAGATAGATAGGATATATATATATATATATATATATATATATATATATATATATATATATATATATATATATATATATATATATATATATATATATATATATATATATATACTTATGGATTAGAGGAAAACCCCTAGTACCTTTTCCAAGCATCCTATCTTTAGCATTGTCAAAAAAAGTCCCATAGAATATAACTACTTTGAGTTGAGATAAGTCGTTGGCACTCTCTGAGTAGCCCTTAGGTCGGGTTTGACTTGTTGTGCCACCAACGAGTCATCCCTACGGTCATCCTTACTTTCGAAGATATAAGTCTATTACGCATTCTTTCTTGCACGATCGTCACACACTGTGGGCGGCCTTAGGTCAGGTTCGATTTATTGTGCTATCAACCGATCACCCCAGTGGAAGGATTCAAGAAGTTGTAAGTCTACAAGCTTTCTTCCTAACTTGACCATTGCACACCAAAAGGCACCCCTTGGGTTGGTTAGCTCTACGGGTAGACTATCCCTTTAGATTTGTAAATCTAAGAAGGGACTAAGCTATTAGCCCCTTCTTAGTGGATCCATTGCACATTGAGGTCCATCTTAAAATTTGAATTAATTGACTATTCTTGAGTTGATGTGAGTCCATGGCATTGCTCAAATAGTCACCTTAGGTTAGGTTTAATTTTTGTCGATCACCCAGTTCCTTGTTTAGGAAGTTGTAAGTCTACAAACATTCTTTGGCTTAACCATTGCACCTAAAGGCAACCCTTGGTTGGTTAGTCTACGATGGCTAGTAGACTATCCTTTGGATTTGTAAATCTAAGACATTTATTAGCCCTTCTTAGTGGATCCATCACACGGTCCATTTCATCTTATTCAGCATCCTCCCTCTAATGGAGTTTGATTCAATCCATATATTGAATCCACCTTATCCCTAGCGGATCCGAGCTCATATCTCCATCAGATGTGCCGACAAAACCAGATTATATCCTCTCCACAGTGGAGCCTCGAACCATAAGCCATCATAAATCAAATTAAATTCTCATCCCCAGTGGATGCCCCATAAATTAGAGTAAACTAATTTCCTCCCCCAGCGAGGCGTGAATCATATCCTCTCCCAGTGGAGCCATCAAAAAATCAAACCTAGTCAAATCCCTATCCTAGTAGATGATCTGAACCTACTTCCCTAGTGGAAGATTCATGCACTCATCCTAGGATCTTTTCTTCCCAAATCATACCAACTCAACTTTTATCCTCTATGGATAACATGAACCTGCTTCCTTAGTGGAAGGTTCATATGCTTGATCCCTTAATGGATCCTTCCTTCCTCTCTTATGCCCTTGGCATAAGTTGAGTTGCATTGCACTTAGATCTTGATTTTGTTTACATCTCAGGTTTAATAATAGATCGTATATGTTAGTGGTTGCAATCCTTTGGACGTTGTTGATCATCTCGTCAACACCAATGCCACCTAGTCAATTACACCACACCTATTGGGCGCCCTTTATTGACCTCACTTTTGGGAGTGAGCTCTCAACTTCCTCATCATAGATCTAGGACTCTTGTATACACTAAGGGTTCCTTAGTCTTAAGACACTTCTAGTGATTAGGTGAACACTTAACCTAAGCCTAGAGACTTAGAAGAGTTAGCCATAGGAAGAGGTTATACCTTAAAGATTTAGGAATACTTGCCTACCCTATAGCCTTAAACCTGGTCCTTGCTTCCTTCTTTCAAATCAAATCTAAAATTCAAATCCAAAATCATAAATCTAATCTTAAATCAAATGATTCAAACCCATGATTGAATTCAAATTCCAAATTCTTTCCTAAGCCCTATGACTTTATCTTATGGACTTAACCTTAACCAAATTCAAATTAACCCTAATTCAATTGATTTTCTCAAATATCAAATTCAATCTCAATTCAAATCAAGATCATAAATCCAATTCCAACTCAAATGATTGAAACTCATGATTGAATTCAAACTCAAAACCCTTTCTAAGCCATATGAACCACCTTCATATGCTTGGCCAAAACCTCCTTCAAACCAAATCAAATTTGGTTGATTTCTTTATAAATCAATCATTTCTTCATTTATATTTATAAATATAAATGAAATCTAAATTCAAACCATTCAAATCAAATCAAACTAAACCAAACCAAATCAATTCCCTACTTAAGCCCTTTTGACTACATCCCAATTTGGTCAAATTTGCTTCCAAATCACTCCAAACTCAAGTGATTTTCTCATGAATCATTTATATCTTCATTTATATTCATAAATATAAATGAAAAAATAAATCAAATGGCCAAAACCAAACCCAAATCAAATCAAATTCCCAATTTTAGCCAGCCAATTTCTTGAACTTGGCTAAATGATATCCAAATCAACTCAAAACCATGTTTTATTCATGATTCAATCATTCCTTCAATCATTGTTCCAAATATAAACACAAACTATAATTATCAATCCAAACCCAAGTCAACCCAAGTCAAGCCCATGTTGACCCCTTTTGACTTAAAATTGTCATATGAACCAAAATTCATTTGACTCCAAACCACTTGCAATTGGATTTATATTTCCATCCTAAGTTCATATGTGAGTTCAATTAAACTTGAATCAAGCCATGATCAAGCCAATTGACCCATTTAAGTCCACTTGACCCAAAGTGACCTAAAAGACCTTTTTGAGCCAAGTTCTAATCCAACCCAATTTGGATTGAACTAAGCCCATCCAAACCCCACATCATGATCAACAATCATCCTAGGTTAATCAATTATCTTGAATTAGGTCAAACCAAGTCAATTATCCTATTGACCAAGTCAACCTTTAGCCCAAATGAAACCCAAACTAGCCAAAACCCATCATATGCCAAATTGATTGAAACCATTGACTCAAACTCACTCATAATCAATGATTGAACATGACCTAACCCTCACTTGAGCCAAATAAAGTCCAATTGGCCATTTGACCTAAGTGCAAATTGGCCTAAAAAGTCAAAATGGATCAAATCATGATTTGATCCAAATTGATTGCAACCAATGGCTCAAGTTCATTCAAATCACTTATTGAACTTAACAAAGCCATGATTAAGCCCAATTTAACCAATTGGTCAACTTGACCCAACCTAGCCCAAATTAATCTTGGCTAAAATCTAAAATAAATCCAAATTAAACCAAAGAAAAGCTGACAATCATTTTCAATTAACCAATTGAACTTGACTCAACACCTAACCAAATTTGATCAAATTTAAATTGGTCAACCCATTTGACCTATTTGAATCCAAATGAGCCAAAATCAAACCTAAGCCAAATTAATCAAAACCAATTGAACCAAAATATCATAAATCATCATATGAACCTAATCAAGCTTTGGTTTGACCCAATTTGACCAATTGGTCAACCCAACCCAACTAACCCAAATAAGCCTATTTTGACCATATGAAGCCAAATCACCCAAAACCTTTTGGAACCTTGGTGGGTGACCTAACAAAATGGACCCTAGGTCGTTAAACCAACCCAAGTCCATGTGGGACCCAACCCAAGGGGATTAACCAATGGACACCCTCTCTTTGATTCTTACCTTAAATGGCAAAGTCCACTTTGCCTCCCCATACCATCAAAGTGCCAAATAAGGCATTCCTAAGACACCTTAGCCCAACCTAAGCCACCTAGCATCTACCATGGACCAAGGGAAATAAACCAAGCCACTCCCTCTCATGGCCGAGCACCCCATAGGCAAAAGCAAGATCAATCCCACACACAATCTCCATATCAAGCCATGAACTCCTGCCACCACTTCCTCCACTCTTGGCGTGCTACATGGTGACCCCCTCCAAACGGTGGCTGAGATTTTTAGGGAACAATCTCATCAGTCCATCATGTGTAATTGAGGGGTATACCCCCTCAATTTGAGCTGCAAATGATACCATTGGCACTCTCTAAGTTTCCTAAGCCATTTCAAAATCCCTAGAGCTTCCTAGAGCATTCCCAAGCCTTCCTCAATCGGCATTCCTCCTCCCCGAGCAAAGCTGAAACAGGACACCACCTCCCCGATCAATACTCCTCCTCTACTTGATCAAACACAAATTCCTTGCACCCACACCATCCTCTTACTGTCCAAAACCAGCAATCATCCAAGCCTTCTTGAGCAGGAGAGTTCACCAAGACCAATCACCAAATAGGAGGAGTTTGGCCTTGAGCAACCTACTTCAAATCAAGCAAGCTTCTCAATGGGCCTTCACTAGGAGAAGCTGCCTCCATCGATCCACCGCCGGACATTAGCTCTGGTGAGGTAATTTTGGAAAACCAAGCCTTGTATGAAAAATAGGTTGGTCTTTTTTGAAGAGAATTTGAATGTCATTCATTTTTTACTATTAGATGTTACTCTCCTTCTTCTCAAGGTGTGGGTTCAATTTAATCACAATCAGCTCGGGTGAGCTTCGGATCAACGAGGAAAGACAAGCGGCATCATCTCTTTCATGTTGAAGAAAGATCATGGTCATCCATTCCGCATGATTGGAATGGGGCGATAATGATTAAATCACATTAGATTCTCACGATTAACCCTTTGAAATGTCGAATCATTGGCCATCCGATCTTAGATCGATGGTCCATGAGGCATGTTGCCATCAGTCGACCTTGATGTGACAACTTAAATAGCCAATCCTCATCACACCACATGGAAAGCGCAGTGTCGGCACGTCGCCATGTGGCATAAGGCTTTAATTAGGCCTACTTAATCCATTTTTTAAGGCTAAAACTTCCTAAAATCATAACTAATCTTAGAAAAATTCAAAAAATACAAACTTGGGCTCATTTTGAAGATATTTCAGAGTAGAATCTAGAAAATTTTATTTTTAATTGATTTTGAATAGTAATTTTAGCTTAATTAAGATTTAATTAGAAATCTAATTAACTTAATGACTCCTTAATTAATCACCCAATTAATCTTAAATTTTCTTCGGATGTTTAAGGGGATGACCTATGTCTCCCCTATTTTTCTAGGATTCAATTGATTTCTTAACTAGAAAAATCAATTGATTAAGCCTTAATCACTTTCTTAATTTAGTTAGTGATAATTAATGAATGAATAGAAACTTAATTAATTATTTAAGCCTAATTACCTTTGTTAAATAGTAAGGGGGCTTAGGGAATGTGATTGGGGTATTTTTCCTAATTCATTCCTTAAGTTTTCTTCATTTTTTGGAATTTGAATAGTTAATGATTAATGAGATAATTAATTGCTTAATTAATTAATTAACCTTCAAGATAAAATCAGAACCTAAGCGACCAAATATGGGACTTGGGGATTGAGATTAAGGCCTCTTTATTGATCTCTTTCCTAAGTTAATTCCATTTCATTATTTATAAACATGCTTAATCAAATGGATTAATGAACTTAATTAACTAAATATAAAATTACACATCTAATCACCTTTAATCAACCTTGGGTAGCTCTTTGGGTGTTCAATAACCTAAAGAGAGCTAATGAAATTATGGTTAGCTCACATGTGTAGAAAATCATAAAAGTAGTTAAGTGAGATCCCTTAAGCCTAATTAACTATTAATCATGAGCCAATTGCATTAGGCCCCTTTCATTTCTTAGGAGCATTATAAATTTACTTTTCATGTGGTTGCATATCATATTGGCTCATTATTAATTAGTTAATTAACTTAAGGTGATGTAGGTAAGGGTTAATTAATTGACTTAATTCATATCCTATCCTAATTAAGATAAAATCAACCTAATTACTTTTCATTAAACTAAATTAATTCACATATGGGGAATGAGATTAGGATTAGTAAACCTCTTTCACATTCCTTAAATCAAATCAACATGAAAATGAAATGACATTAAAGAACTTTGGTTTGTTTTAAATAATCTTATTTAGCTTGATTGTCCTTAGGACTTAGTTGATTTGAATGAAATCACATACTTGTGTTATTTTATTTCTCTCCAATCATGCTAAATGTGGTATATCATATGATTCATGTATCCATCTCTTTTAAAATTAATTAAATAAAATGATTTCTTTTACGTCAAATTGCATGTGTTGATTTAAATTAAAAATATGTGTGGCTAGTATCATTATTAAATCTCAAATATATTTTCAAAAATTTACTAATGATTGAATATACATATATATTGTAAATTTAGTTATATATATATATATATATATATATATATATATATATATAATGCAAATGAATATAAATCTAGTGTATGAAATAGTCTCTTCCATATATTCATGTGTTGATTTGCATAAGTAAGAATGTTAGTTATATTAGTTTGGACATCCAGGGATGCACTTTAAGTAGCCTAAGGAGGTTCCTACCTCATTCCCTTGGTGTAGAACAATGGCGTGTACCTACTTGATTTCAACCTTATGCATTTGGACATTAAAATTTAGATAGAGCTTTAATTCATTTACACAAAATAAATCAATAAAATCAAAATATAATTTTTGCATTATTTTCAATTCTTGTAGTTATTTATACATCCATATGTATCTAAGAATAGTAGTATATTAGTGGACATTTCAGGGACATGCGGCTTTAAGTAGCTCCAAGAAGGTTCCTACCTCATTCCCCCTGCTAGAACAATGATGACGTATTCTCTTAAAACTTTTATACATGTGAATGTGTACTTAGCTAATGAATGAAACTCTTTTTCTATTAAAAAGACATGCATTCATACTTTGTTTATTTGGTTGAGTTTAGTAATCATGTGATTTAAGATTCTTTCCTTATACTTTTGTATAAGAATTTAGATAGAGCTTTAAATTAATATGACAAAATCATTCAACTAAATGAAATATTAATTCTAAATATATTTACTCACATTCATCATTTAAGTGTGCTAACATACAAATTGCATTTATAACTATGCATAGGATTTAATCATATGCATGATATACATTATGGAAAAAAAATGAATAAACATATGTTATGTGATAGTAATTCATTCTAACTAACCTTAAGATGCCTTTCTTATTGAATGAGTTTATTTAAAGTGAACCTAAACTTAGGATTAATAAAACATGTAATAAGTCATTCATTAAAAGAAATTTAATTAATTTGCTTTAGATGTGACTTAAGATAGGGATAAAGAGAGTGATCCTCTTTTCTTTCTCTTCATAACACTTAGTTGTTGTGTATGTCAAATGAATTAAAAGAAAATGTTAAGTAAAATTTGTAAATCAATTAAACCATTTAAAGTGAAACCACCCATAATTAAATTTCATTCATACTTAGATTATAACTCTAAAGCCTAGTTAGGACATACCACACAAGCCTTAACACACACATTATATTAAGTCACCACTTCTAGCTTTATGGTAGGACGAACGGTGTATGATTTGATGTATGTTTTATTTTATGATGTAATATGATAGACTGGATGTTAGGGTATATGTGCATAGACTAGATGTTAGGTCGTGGTTAGCCTAATCATATTTTCTACAGGAGATTATGCTTAAGGGGTGCTTAAAATAAATATAAATATTTTTGTTGTGCAAGTTGCTTAACCCCTAAGTATAATCTACATTAGGACAGATGGACTTGACTACTCATGTGTAGGATAGTAAGTCCAAATTATTCATATAACTGCTTGGGATATATGGTATGTTTAGCTAACACTTATTTTGCAGGTGTAGTTAGATTTACTTTTCCTATTTTTAATGTAATTTTGCATTAGGAATTAGGATTAATGCTATGGGAGATTAGGATAAATGTTGGTTATAAGACTAAGTCTTATGTACAATGTGCTCCTATGGAGCTTGCCCAATCAAATGAAAGAAGGAAATGAAGGAAAAAATGAGCTTCGAAGATTTGAAGATTCCCCATAGCTCCCATTCATTTGTTGTAATTAAATTATAATTATTCTTTCATTATACCAGGTTGTATAAGGGTAGCTTGGCTACCCATTTCTTTTCGATGATGATCTAACCGCACTGACCTCTTATTCTTTTATGTTAGCTTTATAAAATTGTTTGATGTTTTGTTTAGCTTGTGCATTAAAAAAAGCATGTCTCTTCATAGTTTATTTATGATTGGTGATTGTTGTATGGTCTGGATGTGATTAGGCTCCTAGGATAAAAATAAATTTTCTACTCCAATAACAACTCATAACTAAATTTTCTAAAACAACTCATAACCTCACATAAAGCCTAGACATTAAATCAAGATAAAATATTTAGCAACCCCTTAGCTGGATGTTGAATGCTTAATATCATGCATATCATTTTGTTTCACTCTTGCTAAGAGAGGGTTTCCATCCTTGCTAGATAAAATAGGGCTTAACCTTTGAGATCCTATGATGGAAAAACACATCCTTCTCTTTTGATTAGCCCATAATCAACTTTGTCATACATTTAGGCATGTAAAAATCCTATAGCCTGTGTCAAAATAAAAGAGTCAAAAATCAATTAAAATTTGATAAGATTTGTATTATACTAAGTCATTATTCATATCACTCATGCTCTAGTCTCTCAAAGAGTTGGTTTAAAGACTTAGTTTCTTTTCTAAATAATAACAACCTAGCCATCTTGCAAAATCATATGACTTGATCACATGGTTTTAACTCGTAGGAGAAGTTAGGTGGTAAATAATATACTCACTTTCGCCTTAGATTTAGGTCGTGTTTTGTCCCTCACCAAAGCTCCCCAGATTTAGGATCCGAGGTTGTTGTTTCCTTTTGGGGCTACAAGAGTAAATCCTCACCTCTTAGGCATTTTCATAATCTTGTATCGTGAAATTTTAAGTCATAAATCTCTAACAAAATTTTAACTCAAACATATAATTTTTCTCAATTTCAAATATATAAAGCCCAACTATAGGATAGTTTAGGGTGCTCACTAGATTTTCTAGCATCATGAGTATCTCCTACTTATCTCCTCTTGGCTTCGATAATAAGTCTTTCCTTTTGATCTATCTCATTTAATCTTTCAAATATAGCCAATTTATTGATAGTTTTATCTTTGAAGTCTTTGGAGACAATAATTGTTTACTTTAATCGAGAGTATTCCTAAAGAATTCACCTTCTTTAGGATGTAATTAACTATGGGAGCTTGTCCCTATAGGAAACTTTAGAACCCAGTTTAGATAACTACTTTATTCATCTATGTAAAGTAGAGAAAAAATCTCTAGTACATCCGAATACTCATCATACCTTAGGAGTTCTTATTAGGTGATTAGGTCCATCGTAGTATAGTGATTTCTATCTTTTGAGATAGTACACTATTCTTTGATGTCGTACTCGATCACCTCAATGAGTACACCATCGATCTGCATGGCATCCCCTCCCATATATACACACATGAACCAAAATAAGCACCACACACCGTTATACAGGTCAGTGGAGGCTACCAAAGAAAAGAAAGTAAGGTGCGAGCTTTCTCTTACCCTTTTGGGGTATTTATACTTGAAAAAAAAAGACTTTTAAAATTCTTGAAAAAAATTTTAAAAAATAATTAATTAAGGATGTGATAAACTCTTTCCTCTTTCTCTTTCTCTCCCCTCTCTCTCATGCACTCTAGAATAAAAAAAAAACTTTCAAGTTAACCCACCAAATATATATATATATAATAAAATAAATCCTAATAATTTTTATCTAAAATATTTTAATTTTTTAAATTTAATATATTTTTGAATGAAATAAGTTGTATCATCCAAAAATAGGAGAGCAAATAATATATCCCTTTAAACTTTATAAATCAAGTATGAATCTCAAGTTAAAGCATGTATACAATCAAATAAAATGACTTAGTGACGAGTCCAATAATGCTAGAATCAAGAGTTGAGCCTAAATGAGCTCGAATCAAGGCTAAAAGTTGCATATGAAAACTTCAAAATACTGATTGGATGATCAAATGACTTCCAAATTTGACGTACTTATAGTTGAATCAAGCGGCTCGACGAGACGAATCCAACGAGTCTAAGATTATTTAAATCAAATATTTTTTGAATGGTCAAATCACCAAAAAAATTATATATAATCAAATGAATCGATATGAACTATCCTATGGAGTGTTTTGAGATTTTGGCTACAATGCCCCTCTCAGAATTCTATAAGTAAGACTCCATTCTTGTCATGAGAAGGAATGAGATAGCGAACTTGGAGAAAACCGGAAGAGACCTAGAAGTTAGAAGTTCGTCATCACTACCATTTTCGTCGATCGCACCTATTATCGTCATTGACTGTCACCAACAATCATTACAGCCCAACTACCGCTGCATAGCTGTTGTTACCTGATTCTGAATTTTCATTATCAGGTTTTCTCACATACAATCTTGTAATCTCATTATTGGGAAAACTTAAAGTTTGTATTCTAAAGCAGATATATAATTGAGCATTTTTACTAGACTATGCCTCGTAGATTTTTCCCCTCTTTTTGGAATTTTTCACGTAAAAATTATAGACTTCTTATTCTCTTTTTAACTATTTGTGTGTGTGCTGGATTTCCATACAAATTAAAGTGTGAATTTTTATTCTACCACTACAAGTTTTCTAACACGCAATATATATATATATATATATATATATATATACATATATATATATATACATATATATATATATATATATATATATATATACATATATATATATATATACATATATATATATATATACATATATATATATATATATATATATATATATATATATATATTCTTTTAAAATTTATAAATCAAGCACAAATCTTAAGATAAAATATGTATACAATAAAATTAAATAACTCAGAGAGACGAGTTCAACGATACTAAAATCAGGTCAAGCAGAGCCCAAATATGCTCGAATCAAGCCCAAAGGCTATATATAAAAACTTTGAGATACTAATTGAATGGACAAATGACTTCCAAATTTGACTTGCTTATAGTCAAATCGAGCGGCTCGACGAGACAAATCCAATGAGCCTAAGATCGCCCAAATTGAAGGTCTTTTGAATGGTCAAATCTCCAAAAATTATCTGTGATCAAATGAATCGATATGAAACCAGTCCAGATGAGTATTTTGGGATTTTAGCTACAATGATCAAAATGCCCCTCTTAGAATCTATACATAAGATCTCATTCTTGTCATGAGGAGGGAAAAGAAGTGAACTTTAGAGAAAGGTGAGAGAGAACTAGAGGCTTGAAGTCCATCACCACCATAAATATCGCTGATCGCCACCTACTGTCGTCGTCGACCACTGCCGACAATCGTTACAGCCCAACTTTCGTCACATAGTTTGCTTTAGCCAGATTAAGAAATTTTCATTATCAGGATTTCTCACATACAATCTTATAATCTTGTTATGGAGAAGATTTAAACTTGTACTCTAAAATAAATATATAATGGAGCATTTTTACTAGGCTAAGCCCATGATTTTTTCATGTAAAAATTCTAAAATTTAGTATTCTTTTTCCAAATATTTGTGTTTGTGTTGAATTTTTCAACAAAGCTAAGACATAAAAGTTTTATTCTACCGCTACATATTTTCGGCATGCATATATATATATATATATATATATATATATATATATATATATATATATATATATATATATATATATATATATATATATATATATATATATAATATCAAGTGGTTTCTCTACCAGCAATCACAATATTTTGAACCAACTGATTAGAACATTAAATTTGTGCTATATATTCTCATTTAATTTTAGTTAGACAATACTTTATAATTTCTTAATTAAGTTTGAAAAGAGTAAAATATAAGGCTTATTAATGAAATTGTGTTTTTTACTCATCTCAAAATTAATCCAAAAATAATAATATTCATTCAGATCATCTAACACTTCTCTGATTTTTTTTAAAGAGTAATATTTTGGTCTACCGTGCATGCCTATATCATCTTCTTACACTATCACACCTCCATTTTATCCTATACCTACTATATTTTAGATCATATACATATATACTATTTACTTCTATTTATATATCTAATATGTAAATTTTTATATTTACTTACATAACATTTAAACTTTTAGCATAACATCAAAAATATCATTATTAATATCCTTCTAAATAGTCATCTTGTACCACTTTTTTTTTAAATCCCAAAGCAAAGCAAACTCTTTGCAACCAATTTTAGTTACTAGGTTATCACAGTATTGCCTGTCATATATATATATATATATATATATATATATATATATATATAATTTCTTCTTTATGAAAGTTAGTAATAAAACAATTGAAAATTTAATATTACTTAGTTGGGCTCAGAGTAAGGTGTGAATTATGATCATAATTTTTAAATAGTTGCAATCTCTATGAAAGTACAATGCTAACTTGATACTTTACTCTCTCCTCACGAATCCCCTCATGATGACTTATTATGTAAAGCACTTAAACAATTTTCAACTCAAAAACTTAAAGCATGAGCATGAACCAACTATTGATATCTTTCTAATAGCACTTTATTTAATGATGCTTATATTATCAAACTAAACACAATATCCTTCTTATCTTGGGCATGTCAATATAGTTTCACTGGCCAAATTTGATTCTAATTAAAATATAACTTAATATGAACTTAATCAACCATAATCTAATCAATTTATTAAATAGGTTGAAAATCTCAACCGAGCCTAATTTGACCAACCTTGAACTTATTCAACTGGTCACAAAAAATACTTTAAGTTCAAATGGGCTAGTGTTTATCCAACTTGAAATTAGCATAATTATCTAATTTGATTAGACACAACATCCCAAGTAAAACAAAAAAATATGCAACTAATTAAAATTTTCTCATAAAAAAATAAGAAGGATATTGTGTTTAGTTTGACATAAAAATCATATTTAAATTCGATATCCTATTAAAATCTTATACAAATTTATCCAAATATGAATTTTTCTGCATCGAATTTAAATCAAAATTTTATGTCAGTTTTTTTAACATGTATCATATCTAAATAAAATTAAATGAGAACTCGACAATTAAAATGACACAAGGAAGAAGAAGGATTAGGTAGTCGACTCAATGTAGTGGGATAAAGACTTGTTGTTGACATATTATTGTTGTATATTGTATCTAAATACTAGCAAAACATGAAAAAACTAAAAAGTTGCATTCAAGGGATAGAAGACTTCATCTATACCCAAATTGGTCAAATAAATTGATAGATAAACAATGTAAACAAAAAAAAAGTATTGGTATCCTTCTGAATTGGTGTTTCTAATATCATCAATAGATTATATATTATAAAGTATACAAGGATTACATGATGAATTATGGAGAGAGAGAGAGAGAGAGAGAGAGAGAGAGAGAGATTATCATTTTAATATTGAGCAAAAACTTTACATTCATAGATAAGTTAATAGCAACTTAAAAAGACTGAATTTTTTTATGCGAAAATACTAGGAAGGTAATAATTCCATAAAGTTAGTCTAGTAAAATGAATCTACTAATGTGAATTATATAGTACAAAAGATGTTCTTTTGCAACTTAAAAAACTAATATAGTAAACAAAAATTATTAAAAGTAGCATTAGTGGTAAAAAGTAGGAAGAATCTTGAGATATCAGATGTATTAATAAATGATGATTGATGATTTGTTTGATTATTTTTCTGATAAGAGGGTGCCACCAATAAGATAGATATAGACATTATTGATAGTTTAATTAATCTTTTCAAATGAGTAGATAAAAAGCTTCTTCTACTTAGTATCATATCTACTATTATTACTACAAATATGATTATGACCATTTTCTTGATTATTGAAATCAATAATACTATTTTCTTTTTAGAAAAATATCATTGAGAACTATTTTTTCCCTCAAAATGACTTCAAGAAGCTTTCGATGGACTAAACTTGAATGCATTTCTAAATATATTTGTATTGTTGCTACTCTTAGAGACTGTTTCTACTCTCATTTACATTTTTATTGTCATATGGTATATTATTACAAGTTCACTTTCTATAGAAAACATCATGTTGTATAGAGAGATTATTTTTTCCTTAAAATATCAATTCTATTGTGCCATTGAATCTACTGAGCATGCATTTCAGTTCTATGAAAAACCTAGGAGAAGAAGTGGATCAATCTAGCAATTTCTCTTGTATTGTTATTGATGGCATCCTTTCAAGTTTCAAAGTAATAAACATTGTGCTTAGTATGATTGGTCTTTTTGGTCAATACCATATAATAGGTGGAGCAATACCCAATTGATGGCATTCAAGACCTTATTATTTGTTTATACTATTAATGGTTAAGGCTTGTGCTATAATTTTTTTTAATTTTATGATAACTTAATAAACTCTTTTCGTTTTTTTAAGAGAATAAAACTATAATTTGAAGAGATAATTGTTATATATTTTTATATATTTGATTTTTTTAATGAAAATATGTAGAATAATTTCTTTATATTTGTATTTATAAGTTTATATAATTTCATATAAATTTATGAAAAAGATTATATTTAAACCTTTATAAAATTAAATTGTAATTTATTAAGAAGGAACAAATGACCAACTGATGAAGCGAGCACAAAGAAATATGAAACATAATATTTTCATGTTTATAAATAAAAAAAGTGTGACTCATATATTTTTGATTGAATTATTATTTTATAAGATGACTTTTGGAATATATCTTATCAAACTCAGAAATGTAGCTTACCGACATTGATTCTCAAGTTTTTTTTTCCTTTCTTATTATACTATTGATATGACTCACATAAGTGAGCAAATCATGGCAAATTGAGCCAAAAAAAATAATCAAATTATGTTGCTAAAACGTCACAAATTAATTCAGGAACAGGAACTCAAACATCAGCAAATTAAAGTCAAAATAATCAACTCATTACTAATATTAAAATCATTTAAAAGAGTGTATAGTAAGAGCATAAGCAAGTCTAAAGGAGCTCAAGTCACCTTTGGTTTTAACTTAGACTTGAGCTTAATTAATTAATTAAGTTCAAACTCGAGTTTTAGCTATATTCTACTAATTTGAGATAAAATAATTCTAATTCAATCAATTATTAGATTAAAATAATAAAAATAAATAAGAAATTAGAAGAAATTTAATAAGAAATTATTTGATATAAAAATGAGATATTATTTTAAAATATTTTTAACAATTTTATACTTAAACTATTAAATTATAATATATTTGAGTGTATTTTATATTAGTATTTCTTAAACAAGAAAGATCATGAGCTAACGAGTAGAGTCCAAACTTGTTTGAGCTTGGCTTGTTAATTCATTGAGGTTGGCTCACAACCACTTATCAAATCGAGCTCGGGCATTCTTACAAGTCAACTTGACGCACTTACACACCTAATTTATAGTATAATTGATAATGTTTTAAATTATTTAATGAGAGAAACAAACTTTGATTTTCACATACATATAATTAGAATAAATGTCTCATCATGAAGATTCCAATAAGAGAAAATCTTCTAAAAACATACTTGTTCATCTCTAATCTTGAAACCAAGCTCTTATAACATGATGTCATGATGACAATCCTTGATTGGTATACCTACTAATTAGTGTTGTCATTGCTTGTTTGACCAACAAAGATAACCATGGAGAATATATATAGATGAATACTTCTCAAAACTTTTGTGACATCTAAAATCAACAAAATTGTGAGCCTTTTATGTCATTGGTGTGCTCTTATGATGAATATTTCACCTCAAAATATAATGAAGGACCATCGTCATTTTTTGTCATTTTAAATTTATAAATGTACCTTATATAAAGGATTATGCCTCTCATAAGCATCTAATTTATGAGCCATTAATTATGTTCAGTTGCTCCCAAAAATGTAAATAAATATAAATTTCAAGCTTTGACATTATAATCAACATTATTTTTTGGTGATGGTAAAATATATCATATGTATGAGCCTTATTTTAACTGAATTGACAAACATATTTTTAATCTTTAAACTCTTTTGTGCTTATGATATTAAGAACTTTATGATGGTGTCTTTCATTTTGTAATTCATAGATTTTTACTAATGGTTGTCTATGCATTAATATTCACCATCAATTATGGGCTAAGCTCAATTGCATCCCCAACAAGTCTATCTGGATAACTCATAAGCATAACCATCCATTCACTTTTCAATCAAGTGAGGACACAATCTAATACACATATTATTGATATTAATGAGAAGTGTATTAATTTTTTATAATTATCAAATTATAAATAGACTTGAATTCTTATTATTTTCTACTTCTTGAACTTAAAGAGATTTAAGATCATAAAAAAAATTTATAGAGCTTTAACAATCTTTAAAATATCTTATTTATTATCACTTGTGTTTAACATATATGAACTTTTATCTCATGTCCTAGACCATCTAATAACCTCTCTTGAAAGGATAATAGCAACATTAATTGCCTTATAACAACTACCAAAGATTGACATCAACTAATATCCAAGTCCCATGACTAGTTGCCATCCTTTGCTAACAAAATCCATCAGTACATGTAGTCCCTTCATCAACATCAACAACCCACAATATTAAATTCCTATTGAAAAGTTTTATTTAGCATCTATAATTGGCTGGCATATGTCAATGTCCCAATACCCACTAAGTATTTATTTCCATTGAGCAATGTCATTATTACTTTGATGTTCATCATCAACTAATGATAGCTAATATGGATGTTTTTTTTATAAATTTCATTGTCAACCAATATCAAACATTATATATCACCCAATGCTAATAATTTCCTATTATTGATGCCTATCAGGTAATAATGTTAGACCTTTATTAGTCAACTTTGTCTAAGTATGTGTTTAAACATATTCAATGACATCAATGCCCTCATGAATGACATTTCTCTTTCTTTTTTTTTTTTTTTTGATAGCATTAAATAATGATTTCTATATATATATCCCTTTTCAACATCATAGGTATTCAATATTGTCTATGCGTGTTTCAAAAATCTAATAATTTGAATCTTATCTTATGCTCCCACTCTCCTCAATTATAATGAGGGGTGGTGTATATCTCAAATATCAATCCTATGTATGATTGCATCAAAACCTGAAATTTAATATCACTCTTAAAGACATCAAAATAGCTTATTCACTTTTAGGAGGTAAGTCATTGAGAGTTACAAATTCATGATTATATAAGGGTGAGTAGGTTGTAAGTCATCATGCCCACTATCGACACTAATATGATTTCTTACTAAATTATTTGAAATATAGATCACTTAATTTTTAGACACTATAATATTATCGATGATTGTGAATTTAATGATGTTGATCATTACCATGCCACCCACCTTCCTTTTTAGCTTTTTTGTTTATGATTAAGTTCAAATCACAAATAATATTTTAACAAGGAAAATTTTTAGCTAAATTCCTATGTCAAATGGTGGTTAATTTTTCTTGAAACTTTTATAGGGAATAAGTGGTTGTTATAATAATTTTTACCTTTGATCTAAAATAATTGAGAATGGTTTTAACAAAAAAATTCTTTAATAGCCAAATCCAATTGGCTATTAATTGATCAATAAGCCTTTTTTCCAACAATAATAACCATATAAAATAACTCAATCAATTGTTTTTTACAAAAATGGTTTAATGTAAAATTTTCTTTATGATTTTTATAGAAAATCCCTTCAAATACAAAGAAACATCTCCCAAAAAAAAAAAAAAAAAAAAAAAAAAACTTTGGCAAATTTTGACAAACCTACAAGCTCAAATGATTTTAAAATAGTTGAAGTTAGACTCCCTAGGTCTGATTTATGATGTTTTCTTCACAATATTTTTGAAAATTTGTTCATAGTAATTCTAGATGTTCTTAGCAACAACAACAAAAAAAAAAAAATAATAATAATAATAATAATAATAATAATAATAATAATATTGACGATAAAAAATGATGAAAGATGTGTCACTTCCAACTGCGAAAATCTAAGAATGAAATTCTCCCCAAAATTAAATTAATAGAGTTTAAAAATGAGAAAAAAAACACATGAAGAAGCAAATGCACATGGAATTATTGTGATGCACACAAACATATGATTTGCAAATCATCAATGGTTTTCAATTGCTGTTAAAAAAGATGGATAAATTATACTATGTTTACACCTAATCATTACTATATTGTATTTTGGTAAAATATAATCTTCACTTTCAGTTCATGCAAGACAACCTAACAATCAATTTTTTACCTATTCACTCCATTACGTTTGTGGCATCAAGAGTTTTAAGATTGGGGTTGTTGTCCATTGATCAAAGAATTGACTACTAATGACCATAGCTACTTCACCAATATTGGTCATCCGTATATCCTAGTCAGGGCTTTAAAGGGTCAATTGCCTAAGAGAATCATCCATTCACTTTTTAATTAGAGCAAGGCTTTATCCAGTGCATCTACTAATAGTAAGAATTTAACATTCTAAGATAATACTAGATAAAGATTACATTGCCCTTTATAAAAAACTATATATGTGCATTATTATCTTAACTTGTAGAACATCTTAAATTCAAATAAGTTTAATATTCATAGATAATATCAGAGCTTTAACTAATATTTATAACCACCAATTGCCAATAACTTATGTTTCACACATCCAAATTTCTCAGCTTTCTAAGTCATTTGGTCCCCCTCTTAAAGGGAGAACGATCTTATTGGTTGTCTTAAAAAATTATTATTAACAAAAAAAAGTTTGATAAAGCTAAATAAAAATTGCTTACTAGCTTAAAACTATAAATAAATTGAGATTGTCTTTATTTATAATGCATCTTAAGCTTAAATAAACTTACATTGTATGTATTTATAATGCATCTTAAACTTAAATAAATCTAAGATTCATAGATAATTTTAGAGCTTCAACTAGCATTTAAAACCTTTTATTGATCATCAATGATGTTGCACCTATTTGACTCCTTCCCACATGCGAGATCTTCTAACCTCCCTCTTGAGATGAGAATGATCTCATTTGTTGCCTTTTAAACTTTTTCATCAACTACAATTTGACAATGTTAGGTCTTGATGCTTATTGCCATACTTAGTAAACATCATCACTTGATGCCCACTATTTTTGTTCTTGACATTAGGAACCCAAAATACTAGACATTGATTGACTAACATCGATCATCTAACATCTATAATAAATCAAAATTAATTAACATCCATGTTTTGATGCTCAACAGAACATTCACAAATCAATGTTTTATATCAGTGATGTCTATGATAACTAACACTTTCGACATCACATTTTCAAAATTTTATTTTCCATTTATATCCAAATTCATTTTTTTGCTAATGTCAATCTTCGATTAAAAAGAATGCCCGTTAACCCACAATATTGGATGCATGTGATCAACGAATATTTATCAATGTTCAAGTCTCAACACTTATCATAACTTTTTATCAACACTATCAACAAATGATCATTGTCTCTCATTGACATCAGTTGTCTTCAGCACGCTCAATCACCACCTTAATAGATAGTCTTCAATAGTTTAAATTCTTACACTCCTGTGTTCTTTAATTACCAAGAACAAATGCTTATCACTCCAAACTTAGATCAGTGGATTCAATTCTATTATGGTAGGTACTATAGTTTTCCCTCATTATTTTGCATAAAAAAAAAACATTTGTGCCCTCTATTTGCACATTACTCTTTCTTTCTTGACATGTATATGTATAATCTCTGTGTAATATAAGTAATAAATTTTAATTCTATCATTGTGAATTTTCTAGTATATAATAACTATATTATAATGTAATAAAAAGTGGATGGCTAATAAGAAAGTTTCATTTTGAAATAGTATTTTTTATATTGTGTAAATTTTATAAATTTGAAAAAGAGGGGTCTCTCTTTTTAAAATTTTTAAAATTTAAAATTATCAAAATAAAAGAGAAAACATTTAAAAGATGGAGCAAAATAATAATGATCACTTGAATGTGATGAACTAATAAGATTATCGTAAATCATTTTTAAAATAGTGGCATTGTAACTTTAAAGAGTTTATTAGTATATCCTTTTTAAGAAGCATCATTTAATATTTTTCATATATAATATCAAAAGAATAGCATAAATTGATCATATTAGCATATAAAGGTATAGGTTTCTAAGATTTCAAATATATTTATAAAGCTATTTTAAATTTAAATATCTTATATAAATATTTAATATTTTTTAGAATATAAAGTAATCAATACAAAAAATAAGTGTAATTGAATTGTTAGTAAAATAAAGTGACTATAGATAGGGTTATTGTAAAAAATTGAACTAAAAAACTTGCTGAAAAATAATTTGATTAGAAATTAACTCATGCTAATTATAAATATACCCTAAGCAGAATACAAGTACAGTCAACTGGAAGTATGTGTATAATATTTATAATTTCAAATAAGATATATAACGGTATAGTAAAATATACTATAACTCATTAAAATGTTATTATTTATACATACAAATAAATAAAAACTAATATTAATTAATTTTAAATTGAGTATTTTTGAGTCAAAATTGATTCTACTCAAAATGATTTTTATTACTATACTTGGAATGATTTTACATTCAAGTTAAATTTTGATAAACTTGAAATCAAAATTTTAATTTTTTTTTTTGCTAAGCTAAATACACCCTAAATTGACTTATATTAGCCATCATTATAAAATTATATTTTTTATCATGCTAAATAATATATCTTTTTAGCATCACATTCTAAAATTTATATACATATCATATAATTTTTATATATTTATATATCTAATATTTAAATTTTAATATTTATATAAATAATGCTTGAATCTTTAATATCAAATAAAAAAAGTTTATTTTATTAATATTCTAAAGTGAAATATATATTTTTCTTATGTATAAGGGATATATATATATATATATATATATATATATATATATATATCATACCTACCATTTAAAACATTACTAATTACACCCTTACCACCTAAATATACGTATTTACAACCTTGCCACCCTAAAAGACCGATTCCCTCAAAATTGCCACTCTCCGTCTTTATATCTAATCCTGTTCCCCATAGAGCTCTACACAGCCAATTTACTCCATGGTCGTGCTGTTTCCTCCCGCTTATTTCCCTACCTCTGCCCCCCCACAAAAACTCTAGCTTATTCTGCTCCTTCCTCCTCTACTTCCCAACAAGCAAAGCCCTACATTGAGCAATCCATAGTTTCTGAACTCTTTGTTTTCTGCTTCTACGATTTTTGTGGAGTTCCGCAGTCTCTGCTTCTCTCATACGGGTAAGATTTCCTATAATCAAAGGAAAACTCATAGCATAGCTTCCTTATATAAGGTTTTTCATACTGTAAGATTTAATATACTAATAAACTTCAAGTAAGAATTGGCCCAATCTTCTTTACCTTCTTTTCCTTCTCCAAAATACTCATGCATGTATTTTTTTAAGCCTAATACTGATATATTTAATTTTATATACTAATAAATTCATATTGAAATACTTATAGACTATATTCAAGTTGCTTAAGATTTTGAGAGCAAAAGCAAATTAATAAACCTTGGGTCAATCATTTGTGTCAATTGCTAATTCGATTTAGAGATAAATTTGTGTTTTGCTATAAAAATCGAAAAGAAACTATTGAAATTTGTGTTCTCCTCTTTTTGTTAATATTTGATTTACGACTTTGAGAGCTTTTAATTTCATTGTAAAGTATGCTTGCTTAATATTATGTGAGTTATTGTAAAAATATAAATTCAGTCTGAAATTAATATAGTTTTCAATAAGAATAATATTCTTGAAATTATACTTGACTATATTTTGTTAATTTTTTAGTGGTTTGATTGAGTTTTAGGAATGAAGAAGTTCTAGTAGTTCGTCAAAGAAATGAGCTCGAGCCAGTCATCTGTAAGTGGGAGTGTCTTCAGGAATATCCAAGTATATTGTAGATGCAATTTATGATGTATTATATATACATGCACAAGCGGTGTAAATAGTGGCAGGAGATTCTATCGATGCCCACGAAACCGAATATATGCTCATTATCATTTTTTTCAATGAGTGGATGAAAATGAACCAACAATCGATGGCATTTTGTGCTTGCTATACAATCACCACGATATGATTAAGAAGAGCTTTGAAACCATTGTATTTTTTTTAAAGGTTTTGGTTCGTGTTGGTGTTGTAGTCCTACTGTATTTTAAATTTTCTTAGTATGTCTTTTGGGATTATCATGTATTTTGTAATTTGTTTTTTTAGCTCTCAAAATTTAGAGTGAAGCTTATTTGAAAAATCAGAATGTTTATCTGCTTCATCTTTTTGCAACGTGATTATGGACTGAATGACTAAAATGTGTTGGTTAATAATATATTATGTATTGTTTGTTTGTTCAACACAAAACATCTCAATGTTGAGTGGTTTCTTGGAAGCTGTGAATATAGAAATTTACATAATTTCTTCTTATATAATTGAAGTTTTCTGATATGCTACCTTTTGACTAGTTTCTTTATCTTTGTAATTTTGGTTTATGAATTCAATCAGAAGTAAGCCTCGAGTGAAAGCATAGCAGAAAGAACGTGGAGTGTACAAATTAATTGCAACTTTATTGCCACAAATAAATAAGTACAAGGTCCTTAAAAGGGAATAAATCTCAATTTCTAACGCTCAAAGAGCTACATTAAGCCTAAAGAGATAAATCCCCTACCTATTATAATAAAAGCAAAATGAAAAAAGAAAGTAAAAGAAAAAAAATAGCAAAAGGATTATTGAGATTACCAACAGCAATCTCCAAGCTCCTCAAAGAATGATCAGATCTAGCATCAGCACTTGAGCACATATAGATGAATCTTTTTTGAAAAGTATAAGCAAGCTCCATAAATCACCAAATACCCAAGACCTATAACGGAGCTCTACAAAATTTATCAAGACAGGGTGCTTATGATCAAGAGACATAAAGAGAATAATGAAATTCAAATAACAATAAAAAAATGCCATAGAAAGAGAGCTTTAACAGGCTCAGGCTCAGAGAAAGTTTTCTTAAGGGGCAACAACCTATGTGAGCATCCAAACATCAAATAAAGGATTACAATCACATAGGATGTCACCAGCCAATAAGAAAAATGGTGATTCATCATAGCCATCATAGCCCACTTACATTGATTATTATTTTTAATCCAATAGAAGTATCTGTAAGTGTTGCAGAACCTGCCATGTAGAATACAGAGAGATATAGACCATAAAAAAATCAAATCATCCAGCTTATCAACTGTCTTAAGCCACAAAGAAATAACCCTTGGGACAATAAGATCTGCTATCACAATAAAAGATGAATCCTTCCAATAAAACTGGAGCTAGTTAAAAGACAATTGAGCATCATCACTATATATAGGCGAGGAACTAACACAGAGAAGGTAGACCACGTTCACAACAAGATCAAAAATGAACATATGTCTAGACAAGAAAATAAGATTGGTAGTCAACTGCCACCTAGACAGAGAATGATTTCAGCTATTGGCCAAAACCACAACCAAAAAAGCAAGAAACCTGTTGTAGATCAACACAGCACAAATCCAACCAATCTACCACACCACATAACTAACTAAATCCAACAAACAACCCAGAATCCAACCCCCACTATGACATCCAGTCAACTAAGAAAAGAATAGCAATAGAAATGACCACAACAACAGCACCCTCAGCCATCCAACCCAAAAAAACCAACTGGCTGAAAACCATCAGAAGATTAAGTGGGAAAAACAACATCATAGTCATAGAAATCACCATCCCAAAGGCATCAGCCCAACTCGCCAAAAAGATGAATCCTTCCAACAAAACCAGAGCTAGTTAAAAAACCATTAAGCACTACAAAAGGTAAACCATCAACATAGTCAGCCCCCATTGCAGAAAGCAAGAAAGTGAAAGCAAGATTAAACTTACATGCACTCCTCATCTTGCCTCCCATTAAATCAATACCATCATCACAAGAGTGGAATGAGCCATATCAATTAAATCCATTTTAAATTCATCAACATTAAATAAAAGTCAACTTTTCTAATATTCAAGATCTTGAATTATAACCCTGATACATATCATGAGCCAAAGCTTGGTTAAACTCAAAGCAAAGTGAATAAAGTTTTGAAGGGAAGAATTCAAAAGTGATAATTACAGCAAAAAGAGTAAATCATGTGAGCTCTCATTCCAAACTCCACAAAACTCTTCATGTGACCTCCTATAGTTGACAAGGTTGACATAATTGGCAACCTTAACATGCCCCCATGATCTTGCAATACTCTTAAGTTAAAATTTTTAACCCGCATAACTACCAAATCTAGAAAGATGGAAAGTGAAATCAACAAAATCAGCACAACATTATCAATACAACAGATCCAACTAGTCCAACACTCCCCACAACTAACTAAATCCAACAAACAACTTAAAAGTCAACCCCCATGTAGATGGCCAATCAACTGAGAAAAGGATAGAAACAAAAACATTCACAGCAACAAGGCCATCCATCACAACAACACCCTCAACCATCCAACCCAAAAAAACCAACTGACAAACATAATACCCAGAAGTTAAGCAGACAATAGATATGAAAATAATCATCAAAAGGTAAACCATCAACATAGTCAACCCCCAATGGAGAAAGCAAGAAAGTTAAATCAACAAGATTAAAAATATTTCAGCTATAGGCCAAAACCATAACTAAGAAAATAAAAAACCTATTGTAGATCAACACAGCATTATCAATACAGCAAATAAAACCAGTCCAGCACCCACAACTAACCAAATCCAACAAACAACCCTCAGCCATCCAACCTAAACAAAAAAAATAGCCCAACTCGCCAAAAAGCCCATTAAGAAGAGGAGACCATAGAGACAATCAATTAATAACCCACCAACAAAAATAAAGTAGGTTGCTTTGTCTCATAAAACTTCAACTACAATCAAGTTTAGCCTCATACATTCTTTCTCGTCGCACAGGTAGCTTTGACCTTGATCCAAGATTTGCATATGTAAACTTAGAAGTGTACGAGATAAAGTCAACCTCATGTAGATTTGAATTTGGTTGCTCAATAGGACTCTTGCATGTGCTCTTATGATGACCCCAACTCCCACATCGGTCACATTTGTGTGACATTTTACTCTTCTTGCTTGTGTTCTCAAAGCAACTTTTCATCCTCCTCTTCTTTGGTCTACCTCTAGGACTTATTGTATTTGGTGGCCTAATATGAAGACCATTATAGAGTGCACTCCATTGACTCTTTCTAGGGAGTGTTGCAATTGCACCGTCGTATGCCATCTTGTATATATAGGTATATTATCATTATAAAAAAAATACTAAAACATAATGCCTTGTTTAAAAACAACAAATACCTCATCACATGGTAGTAGTCATCCACATATGTATGCCATCATACATGCTCTTTGGTACTATAAAAGATGCAACATTAATACAAGGAAGTCCGGTCATTTCCTAATATCTACAATTGCACTTTCTGTTCTCAACATCCACTTCATGCCTTTCATGATGTCCCTCCACCTCAGCTTTGTATGGTGTTGATTGTCTAATAATAAATCGCGTCTTCCTTACTATTAAATTTCTAATATACTCTTCAATAGTTGGAATAAAGTCACATGTCCATATACTTGAGTTCATCTTTCTTTCAGCTCTTTGCTCCATTATCATGACTCTAATCATATCAACTAAATCAACAACTGGTTTATCCCTAGCCTCTCTGATCCACGGGTTAAATGATTCTGACATATTGTTAGTGTTAGCTTGATTATTTATTTCAAGTAAGAATTGATATCTTGACCATTTATATGGAAGACTTCATAGATAAGCATGTAACAATGGACAACTTTCAAATATTTATTTTAGCTTCACATCATAATCACATTTTGTGTATACATTCACGGCTAATCACACATCATTTTGAATTTTTTGACTACCATGAAAATAGTGATATTTCTTAATTCTTCTAGAGATGGAGCATGCAGACCCTATGTTCAGCATCTGAGAATACACATCTCATAGCCTCGGCCAACCCCTTTTTCATATCTGAAATAAATGCCAACAATTCAACTTCATAGCCAAAAGATATAGCTAAGTTCCTCAAAAACCATTCTCATGATCTTTTTGACTCAGATTCAACAATCGCAAATGCTAATGTAAAAAGTCCATTATTGTCATTCAAAGTATTTGCTGAAAGCAACACACCTAAATACTTAGATTTCACATACATCAAGACCCACGAGATGTCTACATCCAACAAGAAAGTCATTGATACATATCCTGAAACTAACATAGAATTTTTTAAATATGTAGTCATTGTCATTATAATCAAAAGTGATGTGAGAACCTGGATTCCTTTTAACAAATTATGCTCTTAATGCAAGAACCCACTTATAATTATCATCAATTGAGCCAAATATATTGTCTCGTGCTAATTGCCTTGACCGCCATAGCTTCATATAAGGCAATGACAACCCATACTTATTTTCAAGTCCATCATTTATTTATTTAGGTGATACATCTGGGTACCTTTTTACTATATCTTGGATCTCATGGGTCACCCAAATAGATATTGCTTGATTGTTACCGGCTTTATTGATGCCTGGACATGAATGTGAAGCTTCTATTTTCCTTACTTCAAAAGTATGATCATCTCTACATACTAAAGCTCTTACTCTCCATGGGCAACCAATGTAAGAACAAGTAGCGATAACTCTCCTTTTATCACTTGCTTTAATCTTCATCCCAAAATTCTTAGTGATAACCATGGATCGAAGAAATTGTCTTGAAGTTGCAGAATTAACAAATTGAGTCCCAACTTCTAATGATATATCATTGTCAATTTGACTAGATAACTGCAAATCAGTACATCCGTTAATATCATTTATAGATTCGCTACTACTATCAGAGCTTGAGTGATAATACACTTCAATTTGACAATGATTCATAAAATCTACATTTGACAGAAATAAATATAAAATCTCTATTAAATATAAGAAAAAATTATATAAGAACAAAATTTGGTCTTTAGCAAAATATTCCATATGAAGTCTAGAAATTAACTATTATTTTTTATGCAAAACATAAGCATAAATATTGTTTTTTTTATAACTATATAACAAGATCAAACTAAAAGTAATAGACAAACCAAATTTAATAGCATATATGCTTCTTTTTAAATATACCTGGATACGAGCTGAGAACTTTGGAGCTAGGTATGCAGTCTGAGAAACTTTCTATAAGGAAGCTATGATGTGAGTTTTTCTTGAGTTACGGGAAATCTTACTCGTATGATAGAAGCAAAGATTCAACTCAAAAAAATCAGAGAAAAAAACAAAGAGTTCGAAACTATGAATTGCAATGTAGGGCTAAAAACTTTTGTTGGGAAGTACGGAGGAAGGAGACAAGGAATAAGCGATAGAATTAGGGGGACAGGTAGAGGTGAGAAATAAGCATAGGAAGCAAATTGAATGAGAGGGCTTCACATGTTTTCTGGGAGGAACGATGTTAGGTATAAAGACAGAGAGTGGTGATTTTGAGGAAATCGGTCTTTTAGGGTGGCCAGGATGTAAATACGTATGTTTAGGTGGTATGGGTGTAATTAGTAATATTTTAAATGGTAGGTATGTAAATCCCCTTAAAATTTAAATATTAGGTATATAAATATATTAAAATTGCATGATATATATGTTTAAATAAATATTATAAGACCAGCTATTCGAATTCCTTGCTTCTGGTCCACACGGCGCAAATCCTGATTCGGAGTAGTGCAGAAATGGAGATTTCTCAAGCTGATGGTCAGCAAAATCTGGTAAAACCCTAAAAAGAGCCCTTCTCTAGACCACTTCTGGCACCAGAGATATTATTGTTCCTGTGTACAATCTTGAAAATGGCTCTCCGTTCAATTCAATATCTCACAGGAGATTCATATAGATTGCGATGGGCAAGTGCAGAGAAATGGCGTGCTAACTCTGTGCCTTCCCTCTCTCGACGAGAAGGATCCTGTGTTCTTGGAGAAGAAGGTAAGCCTAGATGCAGCCAAGGGAATAAAGACGCTTCTTTTCTTTTTGAAAGCATTTTGTGCCTCTTTTCTATGCTTGCATGAGAACTTAAGATGGTCATCCATGGCACTATTTTTACAGGTGAATGAATTTATGAAAAAAAAAAAGCTCGATTTATCCTTTGTAAATTTAGCTGAGAGTTTTTGTTAAACAAAATTTCCCTTTTGCTCACAATGGTTTTTTTTTTTTAAAGCAAAACTTTCCCTTTTGCGAACAATGCTTTTTCTCTTGTAAAAACATTATTATCGATACTTGTTTAGCTCTTCGTCCAAAAGTTTTCATGTAGACTTGTGCTACCTCACTTTCTTATGTTACTTTAATTTTCACTATATTTAATAATTTGTACTGCATTACCAAATTTTGGCTGTAAATCATAATTAATTTATGCAATTTGCAGATTTTTTAAAATCATATGATTGAGCCTTGTTGCTTATGAAATGGAGCAGAAAGGCTGATTTCAATTATCAGCACCATCGCCAACCCTATAATTGAAGTGAAGTAAATAAAAAATACTGACATTTATTTCGTCAAGGGAGTTACCATAAGGGCACATTTTCCTGGATTGTTAGACGAATGTAAAGTTCTAATCATTGATTGACATATAGCCTTTCAAAAGGTATCAGTGCATTCTCCCCGTTGGTCTGTCTGATGGGACATGATAGTCTCATAACTTTACTCATGGGCTAGTTGTTTGGGTAGACTGAATTAATTCTAAATCAATGGTGCTTTTCCCAACCTTTTTCTGGAGGCTTCATATTCTTAATAATCTTGGACATAGTTTGGGAAAACTTGGCTTAGAGCGTAATAATCCATCCCACATTATGCAAGGAACTGTCTCTTTGGAGTATGGACCACTCTCTTTAAATTCATGATGTCATAGGCTCACCATTTTTAGCTTAGTTTTGTTTCCAAACCACACATCATACTATTAGAGTTCTAACTCTTATGTCAATTTTAATGATCCAACCTACACAATGCAAGGTATTGACCTCTTTCGCTGAACTTATCTAATACTAGGTTAAACCTAATGATTTTATCCTTCTTGGTGTAGCTTCTTAGATGTCACTCATCTCGAGAGTACTCTCACATTAGCATACTTAATTTTAGGGTTTCTAAAGAAGCTCTCATGAGATGGATGACTATCTGAGAAGTTACAACAAATGAGATAAAAGACATTAGGCCAAACCAAATATTATCTTGATGTTTGAGAGTTTGAGCTATTACAAACACATGCCAATGCCAAAGAGGATAATCTGAAGCATTGTTTAAAATTGCACAATAAAAAATCTGCCTCACCACTTTTTTTGAAAAAATTGCAACGAGGCTTACTCCTCATTGGTGCTATGTGAGAGTCACCTCAAGACCCGCCTTGCCTCGCCTCAATTTTTGTGAGGCTTAGGCTTTTAGATTTAGGTTATTCTAAATCAAATATAAGTTTTAAATATCAAAATAGCATACGCCCTAACACATACAATCGATCTTGGGATGACATAGCCCAAGTTCCGCCCTCATACTTTCTCCACTCATGCACAATATTGGCCACTGCTGCCACTATGTTTACTTGTGATGTTCTTACTTTGATATTGGTTAATTGAGCGGGAGAAAAAACTTTTTATATGAAATTTACTTTAAATTATTCTGTCATTAGTTATTATTTTTATATTTGTATAATACTTCATGATTTAATATCAAGATATTAATATGTTACTTGATATTTTGCTCAATTTTATTACTTCTATATTAAGATGTTAATGGGTTACATTTTATAATGTCAATAGGTTAGGGTATTAATATATCACTTATAACTTTATACTTTGATGTGTGTACAATTTCCTACTTTGTGCAATTTGTTGATTTTGAAGCTTACGCCTCAAAACGTCTTTAGGCTTTTGCCTTATCTTATGAAAATGCCTCAATACCTGATTGCGTAATTTTAAACTGTGATCTGAAGAAAATAGGCAATGATTGTTTGCCCAGAGAAAGAATGACTATCGTGAGCTTTTAAGATGTCAATGTTCTAATATAAGAGAGGGGGAAGAATGGACCAAATCTCATGTTAGAAAAGAGAGTAAAAGTAATTGGGCTATATAAATATAGGGAGCATGCTCAATTTTACCATGCTAATAAAATTTCAATTGTTACATTAAAAGTTCGATCTTTAAGTGCTTAAGTTTATTTAATTTAAGAGCTTTCACAATGCACCCACTAAAGCAACTTATGTCCTCATCAATATTCATTCATACAGCCCAATATTGTCCGCCAAAAGGCTAGGATTTTAGAGGTGGCTCTTACAAGTTCAAGAGGTCATCATATAACACGTCATTCCAAAATGGGTTATAGATGGATCTCTTTGTCATGAACTTAGTTCTCATCTTCCTATTAGAATATTATTTTGACATGATTTATTATCCAAATTGCTCGATGCCCTCACAATTTGGTTCCCTTAGTACAACTTCCGAAGAGGCCACCCATCACTACAATGCACTGATATGAGTGTCACTTTAGTGTTTTGAATGAAATTTTAGTCATAAATAACAAAAGGCTTCTCGATGTTTAACAAATTCATTCTACTTAAAGGGTTTCACAAAAGGATGTGCACCAGTAAAATGAATGCTTTTAGAATTCTGGTTACAATTTAAAATTCAAGAACTTATTGTTGTTGTATAATTCACCTCCATCTTTTCATGTTAATATTGCAATTACTACTATAGATTAGAATACCCTATTCATGGACTGCTCTTACCCTACTCTTCCAAACTATTTCGTATTAATTATTTTCCCCTGAACGATGGACCTGATAGTGGTCTCTGCTCTCTTATGAAATTCTGTGACAACTTTATCTATTTTTAATTAGTTTATCCTACTCTCTCACTTCCTCTATATAATGTTAAATTTTAAATTTAGCTTTTTATATCATACAAGTGGAGGTTGCGTAATGAAGCAAAATTTGTCAAATAATCACGACATGAATCCTTTAAATCATTGAAGACTTGTGCCCCCTGAACACGCTACAGGCTTTTGAAGTGAAAAATGTGCTATCAGATGATCTATGTTAAATAAGCAAGGGTTCCCACATTATGGACTGATGCGGGCAAAGAAGTTAGTCCATGAAACTAATTGAGATCTTGAAATATGGATTCTTACCTTGTAAATTAATGGAATTAATAGATATTATGTAGAAAGATAAATATTTTATGTGTTCAAGAACCATAAATGCAGAGAAGTCAAGGAGATTGATACAGGTTTTAAACTTTGGTATTGTAAAAGTCGAACTAAATTCAGAAAAACATGATAAGAGGAAAATGTTATAAGATTAATAGAGATAGAATACTTTAAAGATTATTGATACTAAGATTATTAATGTTATAAGTTCATGCTCCCAAGTTTGAGTAAAAGAAAAATTTTGGAATGAATTAAGGATTAATACAAAGATACCCTCAAGAAAAGTATTTATCGTGAGATTTAAAATTTGGTAGAGTAAAGAGTTTAAAGATTCATGGCTTGGATTTAAAATAACGGGTGAGACTATATTAGATTTTGCTTGAAATTACGATTTAGAATAGTAATCTTTATTTAAGAAAAGAGATAACATATTACTTATAAAAATCTAGAAAATACGTGATTGATTATTTTTGATAAGAAAAATAGATCGTTAGATCAGAAGATTGTAAGGCCATTCTAAGTGAATTTTAAGTCCAAAGATCATTATTACTTTTAGATTTTAAGATGAAAGGTTGAAGATAAAAATAAACTATATTATTGTCCAGGATTAGATGGACACTTAAAGAATACAAATAAAAATATTTTAAGAGCAAGCTACAAGAAATTGAGAGTCATAAGCGTTATGGGGAAAAAATATCAGTGAAATTAAGCAGTTTAAAAAAGATTATTTGGCTTAATCGGGAAAAGCTTCTTAACAAAGAATAATGTGAGTCGAGCAAGAAAAAAAGATAAATAAGATTGTTATAAAACTCTTAGATGTAAAAAAACTCTGAGAGGGAAAGATATATAACTACAGAGAGATTCTAAGAAAAGAATATATGATTTAAAAAAATTTAAATTTTTTTGATTTATACAATTAGAGACTCAAGGTGAAAGATGTATGTATAAGTTACAACCAAAGAGAGATGAGAAGTAAAGACATTGTGAGGGTTATGAAAATAATAAAGTCTTTTCAAAAGATATTGAAAATAAAGATGATGATTTTAATAAACTTTTCAACGGGATCCGAAAGACGATTGATTTTAGCAACCTTAATACCCTAAACAAAATAGATTTTCATTTTATCATCGATTAGTAACAAATAGTTTTTAAAGAAATGTGGAAAAGCAAGAGAGGATATAATATTCATGTAAGTGTGGAAATGTTTGGGGAGATCAAGGAATTTCTTTTTACAAATCTTTTAATGTTATTTTAAAGACCAAAAAGATGCCGATGAGTGGAGAAAGAGTTTGTTGGTTCCTATTTAAGAATAAAGGTGATGCACAAGAGTGCAAATTATGAGGAATTAAGTTAATGTGCCATACATTAAAATTATGGGAGAGAGTAATTGATCATAGTTACGATGTGATAATAAGTTTCTCACAATCAATTTGGTTTCATGCCGTAGATCTACTATGGATGCTATACATTTGTTAAGAGGTTTGATGGAGAAGCATGAGAAAATAAGAAGGATCTACATATGATATTTATTGATTTAGAGAAAGCTTATGATAAAGTCTCAAGAGATGTTCTTGGAGAGTTCTAGAATAGAAAGTTAATATTGGTTATATTCAAGTCATTAAGGATATGTATATAGAGCTACTTGTGTCCAAACACAAGGAGGATTGACAAAATATTTTCCTATTTCAATTGGATTACATCAAGGATCAACATTAAGCCCTTATCTTTTACTTTAGTTATGGATGTTCTTATTGGCATTTACAAGAAGATGTACCTTGGTGTATGCTTTGTCGATGACATTCTTCTTGTTGATAAGACTAGAGAGGGAGTCCAACAAAAACTTGAATTATGGAGGTCAACTTAGAGTCTAAAGGTTTTCGCTTAAGTAGATCTAAACCTAATATATGGAGTGTAATTTTAGTTAGAAGTTTTAGTGGTAGTGTGACTTTAGGTGATCAAGTCATTAATAAGAGTGAGTTCAGATATATTCTATTGTTCAAAATGATGGTGAAATAGATGGAGATGTTATTAGTAGCATTCAAGTTGGATGGTTGAAGTGGAGAATGCATCTGTCCTATTATGTGATAGAAAAGTTCCACTTAAACTTAAGGAAAAATTTTATAAGATGGTGGTAAGACCTGCAATGACTTATGGTGCGTAATGTTGGCAATAAAAGAGAAACATAAGACTGCTAAGTGTTACAGATGAGGATGCTGTGTGGATGAGTGGCTTTACCCTTAGAGATAGAATGCAAAATGAGTATGTTGGGAAAAAGTTGGAGTAGCTCGGTAGAAGATTAGGGAGAGTTTTAGATGGTTTGGCCACATAAAGCTCACCATCCGATGATCCCATTAGAGAGTAGATGCATTAGATTTGCCTTATGTTAAGAAAGGTAGTAGACCTAAAAAAGACTTGGTTAAGATGTATAAAAATGATCTTAGTATACTTGAATTAAATGAGAACACATAATAGACATGGAGACTAAGGATTCATGTGACCACCCAGTGGGATTAAGGCTTCTTGTTGTTGTTGTTGTTGTATATCATACAAGTCATATCTAGAGTTCTAATTTCGATCAATTTCAGCTTTCTTGTTTGAGCATCTCGTGTTGTTGTTCAACAAATCATACAAATTTTCTAGTGAAATTAATGTTCTAAAATTCCCACCTCACAAAGTCTATTTATTAATCTAAAATAAACTACCTAAAGGCAATGGAACCTATTTTAACCAAAAATGTTCAACTTAACTTTGAAGTTTGACCATAAATGATCATATCTAATTATGTACTAGTCTACCATTTATTCTCATCTGGTAGTCTAAGAATCTGAGAAGGATGTCTAGGCTCATATGCATGCTTGCTGGAACAAGTTGTGAATTCGGTGTTTTAAGAATAAATAAACTTAATTAACTTTAAGAATAACTATTTCACCCCATGTATTCGAAAGAATAAGTAGCAATAAAAACTGCAAGTGATGTGAGTGATAGAAAAAAGTTAAAGAGAGCGAGCCATATAACAAAAGTATTTATAGTACTCCAACACCTTCACAAGTCTGCATCCACTTACAAAGCACTTGGGAATTCCTCTATTAGTTCTTGTTTTCTTCATGGATAAGAAAATGTGGGGATCTTATCTTGAAGAGGATGTCAACCATATCATCCACTTCAAAGAAGTTTATAAGAAGAAGTTTTCCTCTTAATTTGAGTATCATCTTGTGAAGGAATCAAGTGAGCGGGTTAGTTAATGATTTTATATTGTCTCATTCTTAATAGAGATTGATGTTGGCTGTGGTTCTTAGATGACACAGCTGAGTCGAAGAAAACAATGTCAGGAGTCCACTAGTATTAGGCAAGAAGTTTGGACTGTTAGATCAAAATTCCATTTATAGCAGAATATGAAAGAGTTGAATTTTGAAGTTTTTTTGGGCAAGTTTAATTTTTTTAAAATTTTGGATTAGGATATAATTCTGTTGTAATTATCTTTTGAATTTGAACTTACCTAGTTTATTTTTGTAGATAGTGTTCCTTTTCAGTGATATTTCTTTAGAATTGGATGATACCTCATCCCTATTATAATTGCCTGTAAATAGGAAAAATATTTATAATAAAATTTAGTTCAAATTCTATAAACATTTTCTTTTCCTCTCGTCTCCTAGCTGCAAATCTCCTTACAAGGACTAGCAACAACCAATTTTGTCCTCTACCACAGCCTGGAGTTCTCACAGTGTCCCTTTCTGCTGCTGTTACTGCAAACTGAAGCCACTAGAAACTGCAGGAGTTTTTCTCTTCCCTCCCCTGCAAGCCATCTTGACCAACCGTGACCTACTATAGGGAGGGAACACGCTATTGTTTACTGTCTACAGTAGTAGTCTAAAAATGAAAACAATGAACCTGTTGGCTGTTTCCGGCGGAAAGAAAACAGGATTCCTGCTTCTGTTCTAACAAATCCATAACCATTTCCAGCAACAAGTTTGCTGTCCAGGACCTAAAAATAGTCCCAGCGTGCTGTTTCAGCCAAAAACAGCAGGTGAAACAGTGAATCAACTGTTGTTTGTTAAGGGAAAATCAAAACGAAAGGGAGTTGTTGCAATCTAGCAAGGAGTCCAAAATAGATAACTTCTTTGCTATTTACAACAGGAAAGAAGGACATGGGAGAGGTCTACAAAGAGAAACAACACTAGAAATGATCTTATTTTGATTTATCGATTATTAGAGTTTCTATCTCAAGAATTATTACAACCTTTCTAATCATTCTAAACTCTCGTTGTAAGTTTATGCAATACTGTTGAGAGGTTGGCTGTGGGTTAACTTGGTATTAGAGCACTCATTTTTTGTGCATGGTACAAACAAAAAAGTGTGGAACAAAGAATGAGAGAACCTCTTTTTGTCTTAGATTCACATTTAAATACAAGAAAGAAATAAAGCAAAGAAACAGTAGTTGAATATGAGTCTTCTGCTATTCTAGTCAAGCAAGTGGTGAAATCAACGAAATAAATGATGATAATGATGGAGTGATGAAGATGTAATCCACTACCACCACTATATCAAATCAAAATAATTCTACCCACATGGTGCACCTGCGACTAGAACTAGCATAAACAAAACACTCATGTTATGTCAATAAAAATAATTATGCTGGAATTTCGGCCTTTTGCAGTTACACTATGAACCAATAAGATGGCATGTTCTATAACATCATTGAATATCACTGACTATTGTATATGACATTTCTTTATCTATCTACTGTGTTCATTGTCATAGTTATTAGTTCTTGATGTTCATGACCATTTTCTATTTGTCTTTAATTAATTACTTCCAAAAAGTTAAGCTAATGTCACTCTCATATTCAAATTTTTCATTTTGATGCACAGTTATCATTACTTCATTTTTTTTTCTCATGTTATTATTTATTTGATGCTGTCTTCACTGGTAGAGACTGTCACATGCCAGGAACCTTAAATTCAATTTTCAGCTACTGCTACCTTCACTGAGAGAAGAGTTGTTCCTAATACTCGATGATATTGTTCGAGTAGCTCGAATTCTCTATCTGAATGATGTATGTCATGCCCCATTCCCCTTTCCCATTTCCATGCACATTTCCTTTTTCCGTTGAAATTATGCATATAATTTGTTAAACACTCATTCTTGTTTGTTCTTACTCTAGGTTTTCATGGTTTTCATGCAGGTAGAGATTTATTTCATCGAAGATGATGATTTTGGACCGTTCAGTCAAAGAAACGAGCTCGAGTCCTTTAATGCAGTACTTCAAATGCTGAAGTCTTTGCTTTCTAGTGCTAATCCAGATGAAATGATTCAAATGAAAGCTTTGAATGAGTTGCAGAATGCAACCATTGCTAGGGTAAATTCAATTGCAGATCAGAATGTTGACAAAATGGTCACAAAAAAATTTGATACGACTGCTGAAGAGTTACTTTTAAAGTGGGGTGAAAGTTGTGGTGCAAGATCTAAAGTCACGATAGCCGGTGAGTCCACTTTATGGCTCCACACCCATCCTAAACTTGACATTTGCACATTCCAAGTGATATTTTGCAGAAAATGATAAAAATGGAAAACGAAGGAACTTTTGAGTTAGATTTATGACTTACTAGAATATATTCAAGCATAAGCGCATGCTTGATTTTGATTATTACAAGCCATCACTTATCTCACTATAAGCTGTGTGAGCTTTCTATAGCATCTTATAATCGAACTTAGATATCTTCTTCATTCAAAATGAATAGTACTGAAAAAAATCTGTTCTTTTCACACTCTAAAAGATAATCTTTTCCAAACTCTTCTTATTTGTTCCTCATGAAATATTTGACTGATAGTTACATTGTATAAAAGCTAAGTACTATGAGATTTTTTTTTTCATTCTTATGCTCTATTTTATCCTCTATTCTTATTGTTTGCCATCAAAATTCCTATATATTAACTCTTGGTCATCTTAGTTCAGGAATTTATGAGCACATAGTTGGATAAAAGAGTTTCATAGAGTTTTTTTGTATGTGTAACTTGTAGGAATCTGGTCTAGTTGCCAAGTTTTTACTATTAGCAAATGTGAGTATAAGATTTCATCTCCTTTCTGAGCTGTCAGAGAAACATGTAAAGCAATGCTGAACCATAAAAAAAAAAAACTTGACAACATGCTTAATTGTTGTAATTCTAACAATTTATATGCATCATAAATCACATATGTGTTTATGTAATAATTTATATTGATAATGATTTCTTAGAATAACACTTCATAGGACATATTGGAGAAAAATGATTCATATAACCGACCCTATGTAGTGGGATAAAGTGATCGCTCAGGAAAAACACCTTTAAAAATTTCCACCATCTTATAAAATGTTTAGAGAGTTCGTTCTTCGTGAGGCAGATTGATTTATATTCAACCAGATTTCCCCTAACATTATATTAGGATTTATTTAAATTTGAGTTCTACTTTCTATGAATGCAAGTATTCATAGTTACCTCTCTTACTACAGTAGAGAACACTCGATTAAGGTTGAAAATAAACATAAATCTAATAAATCCTGTTTAGTGGTATAGTTGTTGACCTTCATGCATAAAGATCGTCGTTTGCATAAGACAAATTCTGACTACGGATGCAAAGCGCAAATCGAGATGAAATTCACCGACGGCCAAAATCATCAAAATGATCGGAACGATTTCGCCATCGCTGCGTAACGCATCGAAATTGATCGAATATTCATATCGCACGATGGCCGGTCGATTAAGAAAGAAGTCCCGACGCTTTATGCGCACATCAAAGAAGTCGGACGACCCCAAACGATCTCCTCGCTCAGAAATTGATCACGCCATTAGCGGAAATGAAATCATCAAATGAGACTATTCACGCTAATTCGACTTGAATGTCGAAGCTATCTAAGCGGCAATACGCAAATTTGAACAACCGAATTTTTTGACACGACCAACCAAACGGCTCGATGAAACTGACCGCCAGATCCGAACATCGAATAACTTAAGATCGACATATATATTATCTATATAATAATATCGGCGTGAAAATCTAAATTAGAGCTAATTAAATAAAAAACTCCTATAAATATCCATCTAATCTTAACCCTAACTACCCCCCACAGCCTCAAAACTCCCATACGCGCCCCAGCTCCTCGGCATGGAAGCAAAGCTCCCGTCTCAGGTTATTCCTCTCTCGCTCAGACACGAGCAAAGCTCGTCATTCTCAGATGTGAACTCTTCCTGCTTCAGATCCTCGTAGCGTCTCCGCACTGGCTTATGGCCTCCCAGGCTTGCTGCTGGTAGCTCCCTTTCCAGGTCCTCAAGACGCCGGCCGAGCCCCAGGCCCCCAGCGATGTCGCCTCAGTTTATTTGAAATATAAGTACTCAGACGCTCTTGACGCGGGAAGGCTTGCTTTGTGAGAGTATATAGACATCGCCTTTTCTTGAGGAAATAGTGTGTATATACCTAGAGCCTTATACATGCATTTCGCTGGGATTACAATTCGGTGTGGTTTATACTACCCATATACGCTTTTCTTGGCGTGACTCAAGAACCCGGAACTCCTCAGACGTGGACGATGCGGAATGTTGTCAATATGCTGTTGAATTTTCACACCGACATGGGAGCCTAAACGACTTGACATAAAGCTAGGCCACAATATAAAATTACTGTTTAAACTGACATTACAAGTGTATAAGTACTCATACGCCTTTTCGTTCAAAAAAATCAGATACATTACCTGAGTCTTTACATGCCTTTCGGCATGGTGGGAAGCGATTCGGGCAGATTTATATCACCATACACGCCTTTCTTGCAGACGACAGTGTAGACAGTATGAAGTACTCTATACGGACGATGTCGGATGTTATTGAAATGCGCATTATACACCCATGAGCTTAAACAACTTAATAAAAATTCAACTACAAAGCTAAAATTAATGATTAAACCGACATAAAGTATATATGATTCAGGCCTTTTGTGATAAATCGCCACGCAGTGTTTCAGAGACACGCCTTTTTTTGCATGACGATTCGACCGCCAGTTTAACACCCATACGCATGGTGGGCCCACCGTCAGTAGCCTCCTATGGGGACGACGCTGGGAGATTGCCGAAATACTATCAAAATTTTATTTAAAATCTTATACTTGCAATGAAGACTCAATCAAAATAAGCAAAATCATTCAAATCTCCTAATGTTAAATCAATATTTAATTGAATAACGCCCCGACATTACGCGAATGTTTAAACTTATGCGGTGACGTCGGTTGTTTCTGTTTAGACCCATCCCGTTAACAAAACCTAAAAATTTAATAATTATATTATAAGAATTTCAACTTAAGAAAATCTCTGAGTAGTTAATTTTGTTATATGACAATAGATCTGATCCTCTATTATTAAATTAATAGAGTCGACGGGATCTGAAATAACAAATTAAAAGATCAAACAAACTTATATACCCCGATGATGGTTGTGTTGAATGAAGATTTTAACCAGAGAGGATACTTTCATCAAAATGTGATTACAATTTCAAATCAAATTAAGTATCAATCCAAATGCAAAATCCAACATTTTATTAAGTGTTAAATACTTAAATGAATTTCAATCTTTAAAGAACTTAAAACAAAACACAATCCACCTTCCACAATTTATTGAAAACGACAAATTAATTATCAATCCAAATGCAAAATCCAACATGTTATTAAGTGTTAAATATTTAAATGAAATTTAATCTTTAAAGAAACTGGCTAAAACTTTCAATCGATTGTTTGTTGAAAGCGGCAAATTCCCATTTTCATAAAGGCGAGAATCCAAGTCAAACGTGCTGTTTTATATTCCTCAATCAATCTCTAATGTCTCAATAGGGCGTGGCAGTGTCATTTTGATGCGTGGTTTAAGCGATATCAGCGATTCTAATGGAAATCAATAGTAATTATCCATTGTAAAATGATATTATTATATTCTGATTAAAACGCACGTATCACGACTCTAAATGCGCGAGTTGTGAACTATACAGTCTGCGATAGAGCAGCGCCAGTCATTGTAAACTTAAAACTTGTCTTCTTAGATAAAACGCGTCGGTTCTGGGTTTTTTTATTTGAGCTTGACGACCGGCATTTGACAAAGTCCTTTGGTCGAGGTTAGGTCGAATCCCACTAATGCTGGTAGGAATGACGGTAAACCAGCAGTGAGATCTTGATGGGGTGTCATCATTCCCCAACCATCCGCTTCAAGTAAAGGATTTATGAATTTCTATAAATTTAAATTTCAAAACTTCACGTATTCTTATCGTTATGCGTTTTAGCGTCTAACGACTGCGTAATCCAAAGTTTTCTCTACATTCGAGGAGGGTAATTACGCCAGGTGCTTTTTGCCTAAGAATCGATCTAAAAATTCTCGCAAAATAGGGTGAAATCTACAGGTATCTACTATTCCATCTCTTGTCAAAATTTTGCATTAACACGACGTTAAATCAAACTCTCTTGTCGGTCGGTGGCAAATTTTTGAAGCCCAGAAGTGTGGATTACTGTTTAAAAGGAAAAATGAAGGTAGTCTTGATCAATATCCCATGGTTTCGTTATCCCGAGATTATCGTTCTGATCTTCTGTAACATCAAAATTTAAGCCGTAATGTGTTAGGAAAATCCGATCAAGAACCATGTGTTTTATCGTCTCAAAATCTCTAGTAAAATTGGTTGTATAGGTTTTGTTGTGCAAAATACTTATTAAATTATTTAAGTTAAACTTAATTTATAAGTCTACCTAATAATTCAATTTTATGGAGTTTATGCGCTATGTATTAAGGCTTATGTCCATAGAAATGCTATATTAGATGAGGTTCACATTGCGAACCAGTGACTTGGCTTACATCCATTGGAATGCCAGTTTGAATATATGATTGATATAATGTTTGCATGGAAAACATAGGTTGGACTTATTCCTTTAGAATGCTAGGTAGGACTTAGGTTGGACTTACATTTCTTTGGAATGTTAGGTAGAATTTAGGTTGGACTTACATTCCTTTGGAATGCCATTTGAATGATATGATGTTTGCATTGTAAACATAGTCTAAGCTTATATCTATTGGAATGCCATATTTTAGAAGTTCGCATGGCGAACAAGCGATTGATTGGGCTTACATCCATTTGAATGTCATTTTGCATATGATGAAAATTTGCATTGTAGATAAGCATAAGACTTACATCTATTGAAATGTCTTAACTGTAGGGAAGTTCACATGACGATGGCCAATGATTTGGAATGTCATTTGAATGTGATTAAGTCTGCATTGCAGGCATGCATAGGACTTACATCCATTGGAATGCCATAATTTTGTATGTGGAGTTCGCCTTGCAAACAATAGTTGGGCTTACATCCATTGGAATGCCAGATTATGATTAGTGGTGCTTGTGTTACAAACATTGGTTAGACTTACAATTATTAAAAAGTTGTTAGATTGGATTTACATCATTTTGGAATGCCATTGGATTGGAGGGATAAAGTCTACATTGCAGAGAAGCATAATTAGAGTTATGAAAGTTTACATTGAAATGCCATATTGAATATGATTAAGTCTACATTGCAGACATGCATAGGACTTACATCCATTGGAATGCCAGATTACGATTAGTGGTGCTTGTGTTACAAACATTGGTTAGACTTACAATTATTAAAAAGCTATTAGATTGGATTTACATCATTTTGGAATGCCATTGGATTGGAGGGATAAAGTCTACATTGCACAAGCATAATTAGAGTTATGAAAGTTTGCATTGCGATGGGTATGAAATACCATCATTTTCAGTATTTTGAGATCAATTTTTGATTCAATCTCATTTTTGCATTTGATATGAGCTTGAATATTTTGTGTTTAATTAAATAATTAATCTATCAATTAAACTCATTTCAATATTAATGTTCATGTTTTGATGTTTATATGAATGAAATAGGTCTTAAATAGTAGACGGGGCTGCCTTGGTTTTTATATTGATCGTTATATCATATTCGGGTCCTTAACACGTGTTTGATCAATCGAATAATTAACAATCGTTCAAGATTGTGTTTGCATGCGATTGATGCTTCAAAGGAATCAGCTTTAGGCTTGGACTTTAAACTCAATTAATTAAATATGAGCAAAGAGTGCAAATTAATTGCATTTAATAATTACAATATTTAACTTATTCAATATGTATTTTTAAAATGAATTTTTTTATCTATTTCTACTCATTTAACTAATATTTAAGTTTAATAATTTACTCAAAATTTTGGCAAGATAATAACTTAGCAGTGCCATGTTCACAAAAATTTTAGTGTGATGTGCACTCTTCTCCTTTACTCTAGATCCAAGATCGACGGATAGAGGATTTTCATCTTGCACTGGATCCAAAATCGACGGCGGATGTCTTTGTGAATTCTCGGCCAAATCTAAGGTCAACAGCCGCGGGTCTTTGAATTTTAAAACTTGTGATTCATTTAATTTCAAATGATTTTAATTTTGAATAATTTTTTTTTTATAATTTTGTCAAATAGTAGTTTGTTGATATTACATTTTTTGCAAATTGCTCTTGCCTTCTCTCTTCTCGGATATAAGATTGATGAAGGGAGGTAATTTTATCTTGCATCAACTCAACATTGGTGGAGGTCTTCAATTTAACCCGTGAAGGAAGAAATTAATTGCATCAAATTTTATTTTGAATTTTACTTTAAATCGACACTTTAAAACCCATTTTTTTGTTCTTTGGATAGAATTGCCCTTAGTCTTTCACAAAGACTTTTGAAGGATGGGCAAAATGAGGATGACTTTATTTATTTTTTCTTTTGAAATAGCCACAGGGGGGCTCAACTTGGGCTCATTGGCTCTTCTCCTACACCTAGAAGGGAGAGAGGTCGACTTGGTTGCTCCACTTAATGAGAGGCGATGGCTAGGGCATGTGAGCAAGATCTAGAATCGACGACTAGAGCACACGAGAAAGGGATCGCTCGGCTAAGGTTGTTGAGAGGTTTCTCGATTCCTTTTCTCCTTCGATCTCTCTCTCTCTCTCTTTCCTTTTCTCTCACTCGGATCGGTCTGTGTATCTCCTCAGCCGATACTCCCTCCCCCTTTTATAGAATCGCACTTTGCAGCCATTCCCGCTCTCTTCATGATTTTACGATGTGGAAGATGGTCAGGTAGTTAGAGTTTCAAAATTCCCACTTTCTTTTTATTCATATTTTTTACTACAAACATAAAGGCTTCTTGTTTGTAATGATTTCTCAGATCTTAACATCCAAATAAATATACATTGTAATCGATCAAATTCATAATTAAGACAAATAAGATTAACCTATTTAAAGCTCTTGCCTTAGAAATTTTATGCCATAGTCACATTGTATTTTTGTAAGACGTACCCAACCTTGTTACAATTTACAACTTGTCTAAACATTATTTAAAACCACACTTAGCTTATCAATTCCTTTAATGACTTCTTAGGACTTCCACAACCCCTAATTTAAAGTGTAAAGCATATCTTACCAGTTTTTAATTAAAAAATGAATTATAGCATGTTGAACAAGTAAATAAAACATGATGAAGCATGTAAATGTGATATTATAAATGAGGCACAATCTCTTTGGTTAAATGAGTGACAAGGGAATCAAAGCATAACATCTCATACATTTCATAGAACTGCATTTCATGCCATTATCATCCATTTTTTTTATTTTGTTTGCCATGAATTTCATCTTAAAAAGGACATTTATCACATAATTAGCAAGCATTTAACAACAACAAAACAACAAGCTTTAATCCCACTTGGGTGGCTACATGAATCCTTACATTGTGTCTATTATGTGTCAAATTCTCATTTAAATCAATTACTAAGATCATTTTTGATACATCTTAACCAAGTCTTTTAGGTCTACTCTATCTTTCTTAACATAAATCTAATACATCCTCTCTGTCCATGGACTGACGCTTTATGTGGCCAAACCATCTAAGGAGACTCTCCCAATCTTATCTACCCTGAGCTACTCCAATTTTTTTTGCGATATACTCATTTTGCATTCTATCTCTAAGAGTAAAGCCACTCATCCACCTAAGCATCCTCATCTCACACTTAACTTAGTCTTATGCTTCTCTTTTTTATTCACATAAGTCATTGCAGGTCTTAGTAAGCATTTAAGGAATAAAAATAATAATTTGGCATGCTGGCAAATTCCTATAACTCATGAAGCACGATATGAGCATACAGGCCTACGAATTACTGCACTCATACATGCACTCCCCACTACTAGAGTGGTGCCTCCACCTTCCAAAACAAAAATACTTTCCCACCATGCACAAAGCTATAGGCAACCAATACCATCATGTCTGATATCATACTTTTCTTATAAGGAATCACATAAAGTATTACTTTAGAATCCACCCCAAATACGCACAAATCAGACATATCCACAACCCAATTTATCCACAAATGCATTTAAACATGCAATAATCAAGACTGCATGCTTAAGATCTACCAAACACATCTACCACTCTAAAATGAGTGCATTGTCAAACAAATAAACAACCACTTCATCTAGTATTTTTACATGTCAAATTTAAGTGTTAAGTGCTTTAGTTAATCATGAAATAAATTATGACACATGCTAATATCCAATGATTATCGTGGTCATTAAATGTGATCATGTTGATGCTGTTACCATGGATTCTGATTAAGAATGATGCATCATTAAATCATTTCTTTTTTATTTATGATTTGAACATGCTTCAAGACTTTAGAGAACTAGCTTTTCATTCTCAGACTTGGCACAAATTCAATTTTAACCAAGTCTTATAAATTAAACATAAGATGAAGCACAAGAGTTGATGCATAAAACAATCACCTTAGCCCCTTTACTAACATAATACAACTTAACTTCCACCCATTCCTCTTAGTTAACAACTTGATTACCCTAAAGTAAGAAGGGTTATGTAAGTATCTTAAGTTCTAAGTGCCATTTAATGAGCTAGACTGTTGATACCATTAATGTACAAACTTTGCAAATAAACACAAGGCAAACTAATAGAGTCTTCACAAAAAAAAAAAAAAAAAAAAAAAAAAGAGAATATGAAGTTCTGAACAATGTCTCTCAAATTGAGATGTAATTAGACTTGAAAACTGAGCTACAAACACCCAAATTAAGGAAATTATAATACATAATTTGAAAGAACAGCAAGCCTAACTCTATCCTAGAATCCATATTTGATATTGTCCGGCTTTTTCAACTCAACAAATTGCAATCAATCTCCTGAATATCGAGAGCCATCAAGGCTAGCTTTTTAATATAAAAAATGATTGAGCCAATTACCAAATGGCTGCGTGTTTGGTTGTTGGCCAATAACCTGTAATTAAAATTTCAGTACAAAAGAGTAGATTACTACTTTACCATGGCGAAAATAAATGTAAAAAAAGAATGGAGTATAGTAACTCTGGTAGAGTATAAGGTTATATTCAAGTTTGAAAGAATTTATGATTAAGGTTTAACATTCTTTTTGTTATTCGAAAATTTCAGCAACCTACATTCAAAATGAGGTGGAAAAAATGACATATTACTATTTTCAAGAACTAAACAAATTAAAATTAAAATTAGCAAATAGAGAACTTGATTTTTAACTCCTAATTTTTACATCAAGATAGATTACTTATTGTCCTGTATTTGCAAGGAGAGTCCTACTTGCGGGCTTCAAGAAAGGCTTGTCCGAGTAGCTGAAATCCTCGCGCAACCTAGACAGTAAGGAGCAATAGTCAACCCTTGATTCTAAATATAATTGCTATAAAGGGTTTAAAACCAAATTGGTCCCTCAACTATTAATTTAATCCAGACTAAACAGACATTTGGTCCTGATCGATCAGTTGTCCTTCCGTTAGTGAGCGTGAATGAAAATGAGAGGTATGGTTTATTAGTTATCTACTTCTTTTATTTTTTGTTATTCAAAAGAATATTTATTATTTCTCTACTTTCGTTAAATTTCAAGGAACTGCTCAATCAAAATAGTCGACCTTAATTTCTATATTAATTGGTCCCTAAATAGTTGAAAATCAGGCTTAATAAAACAGGGAACCTGAAGGCAGTTTTCATTGGTTTGTACACTTCTTGCTTCAAGAACCTAAGATTTTTTGATGGTACCGCTGGTTTAGCTGTAGGAAACTTCTGAAATTCTGATACAGTTGCTGAAACACTGGCTGAAGGCTACCTGAAGCCTTCTAATCCATAAACTGAGGCCTGGATCTTTTTCCTACTGGAACCACCACAGAAAGAAGACTCCAAACAGCCCATGATAAGGCTAAATTTGATGGGTAACAAATCTTGGCAAGTTCTTAGACCCTAAATCTAAGGAGTCCACCTTAGGATTAGGGAAATCCAACCTAGCTTTCTCTTAGGATAACTTGAACTAATACCCAAAAGACCCTTCTTCCTTCCAATGAGTGGTATTTATAGACTTCTAAAGGTAAGAAAACCCCCTTTCTAAAATTACAATCATTCCCTGAATGAGCTATTAATAAATAAACCCGAAAACAAATAAAATGAAGAAAACATCTAAAAAGACACATCATGTTGATACCCATTAAAAAATACTGTCACTTTTCTTCACATTGTTTTACACTATCCATCACAAGTATTGAATGCTTAAGATTTAAACTAACTAAAAGGTATTGGTATATTAAAAAATATCTAAAAATTCTTTTATTTAGTTTGAATATTAACTATTTTCTATCCTTATATATATATATATATATATATATAGTTATGCACCCGTAACATGATTATAAGAGTTCTCCAATACTCACTCTATCTATAATTTAAACAAGATTATGATTTGTTATGATAAGGTTCATAATGGAATTTGTCATGGTCTTATCATATAAGCAGCCTTAACCACAAACACATAGGACATTATGTAGCACAGATTCATATATTCTTTAACACTCTATTGTTTTTTTTCTTACATGCTTGCCTCAATAAGAGTATTCTCAAAGTTAATCATATGTTTATAATATTACCCTACCTTACAAGCCATATGTACATTCTAGGTTTACTATTTTTTTTTTAATCTTCATCTAAATTGATTTCATTTTTAATTTTTATTTTATTTTATTATTATTATTTTTAAATTGATTTCATATGTAGGCATGTAAAATCTCACTAGGGTTTCTTACTTGAATGCAATAATTCTTATCAATTTTCTTACAAGTGTCTTTTCGGTATTATAATTAATTTTTCTAAAATATTATATATATATATATATATATATATATATATATATATATATATTAGCATTAACTCAAGAAGATCTAAGGTTTAGAAGAGTCAGTTCGCTATGAGCAAAAGGTGGAATAATGAGGCCAACTTCTTGTAAGATGGCAAATAGTGGAAGAGGATCATTTTCACAACTCAAATTTTGTTGGCCTTACCTAACTCCATACAAATAAACCAAATCTAATGAGTTTATTATGATCAGATACACCTAACCTGACCCTAGTTGGTTAGCCAAGATGAATCAATCAAAAAATGATGGTTTAACTACTCAACTCCATGTTGAATTTCATTTGGAATCACAACTCCAAAGAAATTAGATTAGTAAACTACCAAGCTAAATAACCTTCAAATATTATTGAATAGAAAAATTGTCATAAGGTGGCTAGTCAATCAGACATACAACCTCAAGGCCATCATCAAACACAACAAGGAGAATAAAAAATTGGAATATAATAACAGAAGAAAAATTCACTCATTAATAAGACAATAAAACACAAATATTTTATAGATAGGGACCAAACAACCTAATAGTTATTATAGTGGGTCTTCAAGTTTGTGCGTAAGATTTATTCTTTGACTTAAGGATTGATTGTGATAGTAGTGATTATGATGATCATGATTATAGTCATCATTAGGAAAACATCTCTTGGGAATTTGTCTTGGAATTGAGGGAATATATTTATGATAAAAATATCTTTTAATTTTTATCTTCCAATGATTGAACCACTCAAAAAGATAGGTTTTTTTCAATTTGATTTGATTTAAAATTGAGAAAATGACTTTTAATATTAACTTCTCTAATTTTGATTTACTAATAACCATACTTATCATAAGGAAGAATGCTCAAAGCAAGCTTGTTTTTGTTATTGGGAGCTTTGGATGATACTGGTAACCCATTTGGTTAAGATTTGCAAAAATAGTACCCATCACATGGTGAATGTTTTCAAGTATTTATTTTTGAAATTTGGAGCATAATCTTTAATATTAATGTCTCAAATTATAATTTACAATAACATTGCTCATCATAATGACATAATCTTCTCATAAGTAACTTGGTTAATTTGAAGTGGCAATTATTATTATAAGCATTATTAGAAAATCCTTTTGTTATGATTTTCTAATAACTATGCCCATTGCATGAGTGAATATTTTCAAGTATTTTTCTTTTCAACTAGGGGTGTGATTTTTAATGTTAACCTTTTTTATTATGATTAATAATACCTATACCTACAATAGAGGTAGAGGTTATCTTTAATTATCAACTTGATTTGATGTAAAGAGTATTAATAATATAAGTTTTATTGTTCTTATGGTTATAATATTTTGTATTTTATTTGTAAATTTTCTTATTTAAATGTTGGCAATCTAAGGCTCAAGAATTCGCTTCATCGGCATTGTTGGCTCGATGTGTCGCGCCTAATGAGTCGAGCTCACAAGATGAAATCGATGACTTGGATACAACAACACGATCGGGAAAATGTCATCGAAATAAGTCAAAATGACTTGATATACAGTGGACTTCATTGTTAAGCGTCGAAATTGATCAGAATATACATTTTGCACAATTCGATGGTCGATCGAAGGAAATCGTCAGCTTATCGCTCAGATGGGAGGTTCGTTGAAGCGTCAGCCCATAAATGAGGCTATAAATTATTGATTGAGCAGTATCGTGAATGTTGAGCCATCGGAAGCTATAATGTGTGTTTTTGAATTAAAATTGATCGATTGATCGCTTCGACTAAATGGCCTCGATCAAGAGGATTGCGTAGTTAGTCGAATCGAATAACTAATATTGATATATATATATATATATATAAATTAATTATATGATTTATGTCATCGCAAAACTTCAAATTAAGATTAATTAATCACTTAAATAAAAGAAGCACTTATAAATACTCTTTATAGCTAACCCTAAAATCATATAACACTCTCCTATTCACGGCCCGATACTCCCATTTTGCAGCGAGGATGCCTCGGTAAGAAGCAAGCCTCGCTTTGTCGTCTCACCATGAATGGACGGGTCCCTTCTCGTTAGTCCGTCTGCAGCAACACACCTGAAGCGAAGGAGCATCCCGTTCCCTTCTTCCCAAGATGCTTGAAAATCAAGAACAACAGACGACAGACTCGCTAGCAACAGAATCGACGGGATTTCAACGTTCGAAATCTTTGTCTTTCTCCTCTTCTACTCCGCTACCACTCTTGTAAAAGAGAAGGGGGACGTCGCGAAGGTGACTCTCGTCTTTCCCTCCACCGCTCTTCACTCATTTCTGCTTGTCTAAATCCTGTAAGTCCACCCACCAAGGATTTACTAAATTTGGGATTTTAAAAAAACGGAGGAGAAACAAGATTCAAAATTATGCAGTATTTTGTCGTCGTTTTTGCTGTTACGAACAATAGATCCAACCATTTCTCGGCTCTCCCTACTTCAGATGATTACTCTATAAGCTTGGAGCTGCTCCCACTGTTTGTGGAATCATAATTGGGTCAATGATTATCGTGCAAGTATTTTCTTCTATTTATTTTAGTGCGTGGTCAAATAGATCATACTTCAAACCTCTTGTGTTCAGCAAAATTGTGATGAATGCTGTAATTTTAAGTACCGACTTTGATTAATTGTCTGGTGAAAAATTTGCTAGATCAGATGCTACGTGCATCTTATGACATGGAAATATGATATTTTTATACAAGTTTGAAGGCTGCGATGCTCATAAGCGCGGTAGGTCATCATTCTGGGTCACAAGACCTACTGCACACTTCACATAAAGCGTGGTGGGAGGCTTTAGTACGGATATAGCCTCCTGAGGGGATGATCTTGGAGGTTGTCAAATTTCATTCTAAATACCTGTGTATATGCTTGCTTAGTATATTAAATTTTTGTACTTAATGCTTCAATATAATTGCACATATTTGCTAAATATAAGTACTCGTGCATGTTGTTTCAACGCATAAAAATCCTATTTTTGCCCCTTTTACACAGGTATTGAAGGCCTATGTACGCTTTCTTAAGCGTGGTAGGGTTTGGAAGACCTCTTAAGCATGTTAGACATCTATGCGCAGCTTCTAAAGCGTGATGGAAGGCAGTACTCTAATCCTCAAGGGGATGGCATCGAGGTTGCGATTCCAAACACTTGTATTGAAGGCTTATGCGCTTTCTTAAGCGTTGTAGGTTTAAGACTCTTTAAGCGTGATGTCATGGAGTATGTATTTTCTTAAGCATGGTAGGAAGACTCTAATACTCCCAAAGGAGTTCCTATGGTCGGGAGGCTGTCGAATTTTCATCAAAGTAGAAATTGATAATTAATGAAAAAATGAAATAGTTAAAAAATAATATTTGAAGCTTAAACGAGTAATAAGATCAATAATTGAATCAAGTACAATATACTAAGCTGTTGAGACAAGATTGAGCTTACAATTATCTGACTAACAATAGTCTACAATAAATTAGATGTCTATCCAATGCAATTAAAATACTTGAATGAATTAGAAATATAGTGTGCCATGAAATATTCAAAAGAATTGAAGTCGAATATGAATGGAACTTAAACCAACAAATCGTATGTTGTTGGACGAAGGCGTAAATTAAAGATTCAACTAAACTATTGCTTGCATTATGAAGCGAGCTTATATTCAAACTTATCATTTCAAAATGCATGTAAACAATCAAAGTTTTAATGAAATGAATAATTACGAATCACGCAGACAATCTCATACTGTTATGATATCGAGATTCACTTAAATATCTCAATGGAATGAGCTTTGTATACATTACGATGCATGATTAAAATTTAAATTTAATGCTTCAAAATTCGTACAAGTGTTCTAAATTACCATGGGCCGACCTTATCTTGAATCGTGAACTTTATGTCAGGATGTTGTCGGGGTTGATTCGGTTGAGTCTTGGGGCAAGTCAAAATTAAATCTAAAATTCAATAATATTATAAAATTTCAAGTAAAATATCTAAGTAATAACGAAACTAAGCCATGGCCGGTTAAGCCGAAAAGAGGAAAAGTAATCAACGGGTGTTGGTCTGTGGCAAGCCGAAAAGAAGGAGAAGAGGAGAATTACCACGTGCTGAGGAAATAGCTTTCGGTGCTCAAACGATCGAAAAAGAGAAAGGAGGATACTTCGTCGTTGTCCGAATAAGAAGAGAGTTTCGTGCCGAGTGAGCGGCTCCACGTCGACTTTGGCCATGGAGCAGGTGTCTAATCGAGAGGAGGGAAGGAAGAGGCAAGCAACCGAGGAGAGCCTCGCGTGTGAAAGGAGTAGAGCGTCGTGTCTTGGTAGACAACTTAGGACAATTGAGAGGTATATAAAAAAATATATTAAGATAGTTAATTTAATTGAATTGTTAATTGTTATGTTATTATGATTTTTTTTATGTCATTTCAAGTTAACTTAGGGTTTATAATTCTAACTTAGGGTTATAGATTTCAGTAAGGATTTTAAATTAGAATTAGGTAGCATAAATTAAAATTTAGTTTAAGAATCATTTTAAGATCATTTCAAGAATAAATTTAAGAAAAATAAGGAAAGGGGAGTATTAGATTTTAGGAGACATATAAAGGAAATGTATTTATATTATCGTTAATTAGATTAGAATCATTTGATGGGGTATGATAATCAATTAATGTTATATATTAAGTAACTTTAACACTTAATTTTATGTTATAGGAATTTGCAATTAAGGAAGAATCATTAAAGGAAAGGAGGTTGAGAAGCTGTGAGTTAAAGTGGGTAATTATGTTCTATATTTATGGTAAAAATGTCTTTACTTTCGTGATGAAATGCATGTTTAGATGATTTTGACTTTTCTCACTACTGTGATGATTTTCCGCTTTTATACATAAATAGTGAATAGTTTCTTCTTCGTTGGATATCGCGAATCTTGATCGTATTATGCTTTTTTATCTCCATTTGATTCACTAGTATATTAATGTCCATAGTGATATGATTGTATCTTATGAATATGTATGTTGAAACTTGAGTTCACATAGTGCTTGGGGGATCTGATATGCACGTGAAATATGATTCAAAAGAGCAAATGAGAAAAAAATTGATGAAATTGTGAATGGTAAAGGTAATGGATACTTATCCTTTGGATGAGTATAGGCGGTGACTCATGGGCCGGGTGATAAAAGTAAAAGTTAAATATCTTCTTAAATGTTTATGTATACCCATTGCTATCTTCTTAAATGTTTATGCATCTTACCTCACGTATGATTGATTGTTTGACGAGTTATTTTCTTTTATGTACGCGTATTTTGTAAGTGAGAAAAGCATCATCTTAGTTTCTTTTTTCTTGTTTCTTATAGTGTAATAGTATAATTGGCCATTGAATTATATTCGTTTGTTAGTAGTTTAATCTTTTAGGGTAATAATCTAATTAAATGGCCGATAGAAGGGAAAGTCGAGTTCTGCGTAGAGGAGCTTGGAGATAGGTATTTATGTCGATAAATTATGTTGAGTTATGTTAAAGTGTATTTTCACGAATCGTATTACGTATTAGAACATTTATGTATGAATGATTTTAAATCGTTGTAATGTGTAGGCTCTTTTATGATTGTATAGTTGGAGGCTTTAAATTTATATTAGAATTGTTATAGAAATATTTTAACTTATCCGTCAATTCGATCGTTCGCTTTCTCGAGGTAGAATTGGTATTAAGAAAGTGATGATATATGGCCGGTAGATGCGATCTATTATTAAATTAATAGAGTCGACAGGATCTGAAATAATAAAATAATACATAAACCCCGATAATGGTTGTGTTGAATGGAGATTTCAAGGAGGGATATACTACCATCAAAATGTGATTGCAATTTTAAATCAAATTAATATGAATTAAGTATAAATTCAAATGTGAAATCTAATATGTCATTAAGCTATAAATGCTTAAATGAAATTCAATCTAAAAATAAACTTAAAGTAAACTGAGTTCTACCCACCTTCCGTAACTATTTGCTGAAGGTTACAAATTAAAAAAATTTTAGCTCACGAAGGAGCCAATGTTAAGTCATTTCTATATTCACTCTCAAATAAGCTCGCTTAGTAGGTGGCGGGTCTTTGTTGTTCAGATAGGCTTATGATAGCATTGATCAGTCTTTGATCGACGCCGCCAAATAATACCATTATATCATACGATCAGATCAGATGTTCCTCAATGGCTCGCCTTGAGTTGTTAATAAGGGAATACACCGATAAAGGCAACAAATCCTTTGTCGGCTAAGATTTAACTTAAATTTGTCTCTTGACAAACACTATAACAGCTTATACAAGATTTCTTTGACAACGCAACCTACTGGACCAGATCTTTCGATTGAAGTTGACTACCTCCTCGACTAAGTAGAAGTGACCACGATAATGGGATGACAAAATCACGCGATCTTGATCGAAATAAGATCATCATCATTCCCCCAACCAACCGCTTTAAGTTAAAATGATGAATTTTATAAATTCACTATTTTATACTCAACATGCTGCTAATATACGTTATGCATTATTTAATGATCTAACTACTAAATTAATCGAAAGTTCTCTCAAAGATTGGGAGGAGTAATTAACTATGTGCTTACACTTATGAAAAACTTAACATATCTAAAGTCCCTCACAAATGAGTGAAAGAAGTATTGTCTTATCTACTATTCCATCTGCCTTCTGAAAATTTAACTGACATAAATCAAACTCTATTCATCGAGAGGTCGGTTGTGAATTTTCGGAGCCCACAATCACTTGATTAATCATGATTGATATAAGATATGAAAGTCTTTTGTGGAATAAACTAGTTTGATTAGTGTTAGACATATTTTATTTGTACTTGTTTTCAATTTGAGCAGTTGTCAAATTGTGGGCTGCACTAATTATGGCACTCATATGCAAAGGATCAAGCCAAAACAAATTCCATAATATCTTAGTATTTATAACCTATTTTTTATAATTTTTAAAGTTTCTAGAAGGCTTTTTTACATTCGTCAAGTAAGAAAATAAGGATTGTGTAGTTCAAAATGAGCACAAAATGAAATGTAATACTCAAAATGATTTTTGGAATCATCCCATTTATTGTTATTTTCAATTTTTTTTATATTTTTTTGTTTTTTTCATCATTCTTTTATCCACAACATGCTTTCAAAGTATTTTGTAATTAAAATATAAGAAAATTTCCTCTTAAAAATAATTGTATTTTTCATAATAATATGACTATTTTGGATCATTAAAAAAGTTTACATGTAAACTTCCATTCACTCTATAAAATATCCATCATATGCATTTTAGACTTGTAATGAGTTGGTAGGTTTGGTTTGTTCACCTTGTATGCAAGAAATTTAGTCTTATTTTTTGCTTATTGATTGTATTATGTGGCATTTAACATATATCATATCTACTTTATTTTCTCTACAACATATATAGATTTTGAGGGAGCTAACAGAGGAGCAGTGGCACTAGAGGACATTAATGTTGGTGAAAGTGCACTCGAAATTCCAGAGTCAATCATCATATCTGAGGATCTTCTTCGTGGATCTGATATGGTGCATTAAGTTCTTTTAGGCACTTTTATTTAGTTCTTGATTTGACATTATTTTGGATATGATGTAGGCCAGTACTAGATTTTTTTTTTCATCATTTGTTACTCTCATGCTTTCTTTCCACAAGTTCTGAGAATAATGAGTTAGCAATAATATTATGCCCCAATATTGTATAATCACATTATATTGTAATAGTACCACAATGTAAATAAGCAGTACGTCAAACAACCAACAAAAACCTTTAAATAAAAGGTGATGATGCTTTTAATGTCATCCAAGTAGAATTTGACTTGACAACAGTTAACAGATAGAAAGCATCTTTGTGATGAGGTAACACATAGCTTGGTTGGAATACTGCCAAAAGCTAACTTTAAACTCTGGAGGCCAAAGGAAGCCTTTTAATGATGCTAAGAGTAGTCCCACAATCAACCACCAAAAAACCTAAAGATGAAAAGACATCAGAATGGAAACAAAGATGTATTAACATCAATATTCCATTTCTCGTATATCTCCTTCCTGTCATATTTGATGCAGTTTAGCAGATGCAGTAGGAATATATCATGCATACTAAACGAGAAATAAGTTGCTTATAAGTGTAGTGTAATCTATTGACCAGAGAAAATGTAGAGCCAATAAACTATTCAATGTGATCAATCAGTGGAATGCTACTGAAGTGTGCATTATTTTCAACTATAGTGGAGTCAATTCTATGTGCCTTCATCCATTTAGTTATGCTTTGATCTACCATCTTGTATGCATGCTCTTCTTGGCTTCATATATTTTACTTGAACCTATTTCCCTGCATCTTGTTCATTGTTAAACTTCTATTGAGTCAGCTTCATGGAGCCAAGTAAAATCAACTCGATTCACAACACTTATAAACCTTGTTTTATACATTCTAAAAAATAATACAAGCTAAAAATGTAAATTGTTATCAATTGAATAATATCAAGGTTGTGCATCCATATGAACAATGATATGCAGTTGAATGCAGAATAGAGTACTATAGGTTAGTGAAAAACTCTTCAATCTCTACAATCAAAGGAAATCATAATCTTTAGCATGCTCTCATAGGAGTGTAATATTCTAGGTAATTTTGTCCAAGCAGCAGACACATTTTAGTTAATAAAACAAGTTTAATTGGGCAATATGCCCATCATGCAATTGCCATATATCTAGGCTCTGTATGAAAACTTATGCAAGTTTAAGTTTGATCTTCATACTAAATCTTAAAAAAATTTCAAAAAGCTACTTTTGCTATCAATCAAATCCTAGGTGCAATTCAATCAGGTATTTTTAAGCTTTACTAATAAAGAATGGATGCTTGGTGATATTGACATGAAAACTGAGTGCAACTATAGGGGCTCTTGGAGAAGCAGTTTTTGTTGGCGACAGGACAATAAGGAAGTTTGCTTAGTTTTGTTGACCTATAAATAAAATTTCATAAGTGTAATTAAATTGAAATTGGTGAAAATTAAGCGCAATGTCAAGCAGATTGGAGTTGAAACATCTCGACCGTGACTGAAATCAATCGAGATGTCTACCGATTATAAAATTAACTACGTCGTTGCATCTAGAATATCAAAATTAATTAAAATTGTCCTCTCCCATCATTTGATTATCATCCAATAATGAAAAATAAACCGCAAAAGTAATTTCGTGCATATCAGAGTTGGGAGGTTTTGACGCTATCCAAACGAGCTCCTTTCACAAAATGAACTGTGCCGTTGTTGTCAAAATGGAGAAACCTATAAAATGAGATTTTCTGCAATCTATTCGATTGAATGTGAAGCAAATGGCAAGCCTCGGAATGCGATGACGCACGAATTGAGCTCAAATTCACAGCAATCTACCTTAACATGGCTCAAATGACCTCCGATCGTAAAATGGATTGTGTCGATGCGTGCGGAACATCGAATTTGTCTAGAAATAATATTCATATTATGTGGATTAGTTTTGACAAAATTTACATAAATTTTGATGCAATTGGGGCATATAAAATAATAAAATTTTAGATAGTTTTCCTAATTAAATTAAATTCAATTTTAATGATGGATTTATTTGAAATTAATTCAAAATTCTTTCTGAATTTTGAATTTTAAAATCTCTCTCAAAATAATCTTTAATTTTGATTTTAAATCTCAAGAATCTTAATATTCCTCTAACTAATCCTCTATTTTCTCTCCTCCCTAATCCCCTTATAATGAAATACAAAGCCCCAACTTCTATTCCTTGTTTCTGAATAATTGCAATACCAAGAGCTCAAACATAACTCATTCCTATTGGTTGAATCTCCTACCGACAACTCATAATTGTGATTTTCTTTATCATTTGCAATTTCCTCCTCCCCATCATTGTTCCGCTTCAATTCCTCGTACCCAGGTATACTAAACCAAACAACATTCGGTCGAATTACACAACTCTGATTTTCTTTTGATAGTGCCATGCAACCACATCGCTAGCTACAAGCTGTGAATCCTCCATCTCTCTCCGGCCAATTATAGTACTCATCGATTCACTAAAATTTCAAGAAATCCCGCCTTGATGCTATAGTACCCGAACGCACATCTCTTACCGCAACCAAATCCCAATCAACCACTCCTGTCATATTCTAACATAGAGTATTATAGCATTGGCACTATAGCATCGAAATATATCTCAATTTTTTGACCCTGTTTTGTCACAACCTATTCACACAATTCATCTCCCACAGCTAACCAGACTCAAGATTGAACCAATCATAATCTCTACTTTGAAATTTGTACATTTCGTCTTGAAATTTGTGTAGATATCATCATTGTCGCTCCAATTTTCGCATTGAAGGTAAAAAGTAGTAAAATTTTCAAAATTTTAAGTATCAGTTTGTGTTGTTCCAGTACTGTTTTAAGTACTCACGTTCAGCGTTATTCCGTCGTGGTGAAATCTATGAAATTTAAGTACTTGCGTGTACCGACATAGGACCTCATGAGGAAAAACTGTGAAATTTAAGAACCTGCGTTTGTCGGGGCTTGATCTCGCAGGAAAATTTGTTACTATTCTTACGTAAGTTATTGAAAACTTTGCTATGCTCGTCAGGGCGTAGTGGGATAAAAAATCTTGTTATGCCCATTAAGGCATAGCATGATGAATACTAGGTCGTGGTGTAGCAGACCGTCGATATCTATTAGGGCATACCGTGACAAATCATTCGCAAGTAGCTTTTGCAAGAATCGAGATTCGAAATATTATCTGACTAACTTTTTATATTATTAAAAGAGCTTGAATTTAATTGAAATATCAATTGAAATTGAGTTGTGCGTGTACATCTGAAAATCTTATGTACTCTTCTTATAAGTGTGGTATGTTTGGAGCTCTTTTTAGGCCGCGGTGTCACTCGACATTGACTGTGCATGCCTTTTTAGGCGTGGCAAGAAGGCCTAGTACATTTGATGCAACCCCCTGTACAAGGATGACGCTGGGATGCTTTCAAAATTTACATTGTCAGAGACTCATTTGAATCAGTTTAAACAAAAAATTCAAAGCCTAAAATTAGATATTAAAATGATTTTTAAATTTAAGTTGAGCTTGCGGAATTTTGAAATATAAACTTTTAATTCAATTTCAACTAAAATTGAAAATTGATCAAAGGTTTACAAATGAACGAAGATCTCTCACTCAATATTTGAATCATTTTGGAATTCACATTAAAATAATTTAAAATTATATATCAATTGGCTTGCAATTGAAATATACAATATTTTGAAATATTCAAATACTTGATCATAAAGCAATTGAAATAAATTGAATATTTTGCTAATAAATATAAACTCAGTACTTCGGTATCTCATTTCAATTGATTTGTAAGATGATCCGATTGAATATCTAACTGTAGCATAAGAGATCTCTTTGGGATTAAAACATAGTTTTCAAATGTAAATTCAATCCAAATGAGATTTGCAATGTGTTAGTATTTATATTGATTTTATAACTCACTATGAGTATAAGAAGCTCTCTAATGAATAATAGACTTAGCTACAATTCATTTCAAATGGATTGAGAACAATCAAAGAATTCATTAGAAATCTACAATGAACTTGAGGGCTTACTAATAAGCATAATTAAGGAATTCTTGGAAAGTATTTAAAGCATACTATTTATTATATCAAATAATTGACATGAATCAAGAAGAAATTGAATAGAGTTTGCAATAAATCAGATGATTATCAATAGATATATATGAGAGTCTATTGAACATTCAAAGACTAGTCAACTCTGAACAAAGTGAAAGCAATTAAATGTTATTTTTGAGATATAACAAGCTATTAGAACAATCTAAAATGCTTTTAATCGCCATCGGATTTGCACCACATTTATGCTAGTAGACAGAAGGTATTGATTTAAGTTCTAAACAAGATTCAAATATATTAATCTTGCATAAATTATGAAGTCAATTATCATTCAATTTAAGTATTTAATTTGCAAATATTTGAAGAGATGAATCCTTGTATGAAATATAAATTAGTCTTCAATGCAACTTGATCTTTCTAAAATTCTGCAGTATTCTACATAACTTGGCACAAAGTGACATGCCTAAACTCAATATCTGAGAATGCTTCGCGGGTTAATATAAGATAGATTTGAATCTCCTGCATGTGCTCTGACTAATGTTAAACACTTAATCTTAGGTTTTGAGATTGTTGCGCAGGCCAAAAATTCAGATCAATTTAAATCTATCCTTGCTTCAAAAATTAAATGAATAATTAGAATGCTTAATATCTACATCTAATTTTCAAAACTAAACCTAAATTCGTTAATTATACACATTCTTACATGAATTAGATTGTAAATCTCATTAAACAAATCAAATTCTCTTTCTTATAAAAGAAGAGTCAACAAGATTTGTTTCAAATTTCATAGACATCCTGCTAGAGTTGATAAGGTCTACTCGATGATTGTGTTGATTGCAGATGGGAAAAAATGATAAACCTAGAGGAGGGAGCAGATTGGAACTCTAGGTTTGAATAAGAATGTTGTGGTTATCATCAAGTGCAGACCAGATTCTTATATTTTAGTGGTCATAGGCTTTGAGGGAGGTGAGGGCATAGCCCTCGTAGGCTTTGAAGGAGGTGAGGGCATAGAGATCATAGGCTTTGAGGAGTGAGCTGACATGAAGTTGGTGATTCAAGTGAAGATGAGGGGCGTTGGGTTAATGTTGAGGAAATTGGGTTGACCATAGCCACTTTCATGATGATGCATTTCAGATGAAGAATCGATGAAGTTTGGCCTGACTGAAGACAGACTCAATGATGTTAATAATCTTATCATGAAGATAGTGAAATGAGAGGGGCTATGGATTGCAATTGGGAAGATTGTGATGAAGACTCTGATGGATTGGGGAAGAAGCAGATAGCCTTAGGAGAAGAAGAGAAGAAAGTGGATGGTAGGTTTAACTTAGGAGGGGCTTAACTTTAATGAATAGGTGGGAGGATGGAGGATGACTTCAATTACCTAAAAGTGCAAACAAAATTTCATTTCAATCAACATGTATCTTTCTTTCATGACCTGAGACCACTATTAGTATTGTCTTTATTCAAATTAAAGTCAACGTGGAGACAATAAACATAATTCCAAACTAATTCTAAATGATGATCAATATAAATAGAAAATAAGGACAGAGATAACATGAAAACCATGACATAACTGAATGAGTTGAAATAGAAAGTAGGTTGTTTTTACTGCTTTGTTCACCCTTTGAGTGAAAGACTTGAAATCAAAAGTGGTGTCCGCTGAAAGTATTTTCTCACACAATATAACGTAGAAAAGATGTTAGCATTAACTTGCTAATGAACGATAAGAAACCTCCAAAATTTAGTTGAGGTCTCATAGGATTGTGGTGGATTCTGTAGCACCACCCAGACTGTACCCTACATTAGATGTAGCTCACGCTAATTTTATACCTAGATGTACTTTTGAATCTAACACATGATATGTTAGGTCTAAAGCAGGGAAACAGACTTCTATTTGCAGCATAGTATGCATGATTTATCATGAAAAGTGAATTGTATGGTATGCTTGTTTGGAGCATATGGTACATTCTGTGAAGAGACAAATTATGCTTTTCACCATCAAGCCCAACTCAAAGATAATTACCTAGATCATGGCGATTCAAATCATAAATCAATCAAAAGTGAAACAGATGGAACCCAATTTATTTGAATTTCTCACCTTGGTAAGGGCCCATTTCATTTTAGTATTATCACCATCCACTTCCTAAAATTTCTTGAAAAATTGATGTGAATCAAAAGAAATATAAATGTGATGATCTCGCCAACTCATATATGAGCTAAAACATCTATCGAACATGATGAGTTTATAGAGATTTGAAAGCTTGCTAAAAGTATTCAACAACTTTTAATTCAATTGATCTTTTGGTGTATTTGGAATTCGCCTAAATCTGGCGATTCAATCTACATAACTCCTTTACTTGGTGTATTTGAAATACGAAATTTTATTTTACAATGACGAAGCGGCAATATTAGCGTGCGTTTGAAATCTGATTAGAATTCGAATGAGCCATAACGGCTTAGTAAAATATCGAGAAGCTAATTACATTAGTATGAGTGGGTTTGATCTTATTATTGAATTGATAGAGTTGATAGAGATAAGAAGGATCAAATTAGTATGGCATAACATAATTATAAGCTCTTCAAGGTTCATCTTACTTCCAACTAACAAGGAAGTTGGTGTAACTATGCTTTGTGAAACTTTTTGAAACACCAATAAAATTGCCCAGTTGGTATTTTTTTCTCCTCTTACTTCTACCTTGCATAAGAGTAAATTGAATTCAGATGTTTCCGAAGTCCTCAGATTCCTCAAATTGTAGTTAGTCCTTTTCCACGTTGGCATTTGCTGCATCACTGTTTGGCATCTACACGACCACTACTTGGCCTGCATTTATTTAACTCTAATCATGAAAAAACTTTAAATTATGAACGTTTTTCTTTGGGATTTTACTCTTCTCTCTTGTAGATTGCTAGTTCCTTCTCTCTCTCTCTCTCTCTCTCTCTCTCTTTATTAGGGTTCTAGAGTTCCACTAAGGACTTTTGGTTAGTGGAGTTATATCACTGAGTTATTTGACACGTCAAATTGACATAATTTCAGCCTTTCTTTTTATATTTAAACAGTTTTCTTCTGTCTGGGAGTATTGTGCCATTTGTTGTTTGAATATTTTGTTAATCATCTTTCATGGAATCTGCACTGCTTGCTTCAGTGAAGAAGATAGTTAAAGTTCTTTTGACTGGCTTGTAGCAAAACTTCATTTTTTGATGAAAAAATTGCTATTTTTTTTCTTATACCATGTCCAATGCCTTGTGCACGGTGGTTTAGTTTCATTAAGAGCATTCGAGTTCTGCCTTATTTTAAACTACTCCGCAATGAATTTTTATTCAGAATTCATTTGTAAATGGTAATTCCATACACGTATTTGCAGTTTCAAGTTCTGAAGGAATGGGATGGTATGACTACTGAAACGATGCTGCTATTGTGGAGCATGAGAGAGCGATACAATCCCCTTTCAAATTTCAAGAACTACTTCGAAGCATTGCCAGACACTTTCTATACAGGTAGGCTTCAGTTTCTAACTACAATAATTTTTGATCATTCTTAATTTGTAATTTAGCCTCTTTTATTTTGGAAGAAATTCTTTTCACTAACTTTTCCATTTATCTTATTCTAAGTAAATATCTTGAATTGAATTTGTGGTTTGATGAGCTGCTCAATTGTGGCTTGCGATCCTGATGATCTTCAAGAACCATTTTCATGATATATTCAAGCCTCCTCTACTCCATATTTGGATTTGCCTCAAACAGAATAGTTGAATCACAATGCAAGCTACTTATTTACTTTTATAGGGTTGAGTTTTGGAATAGATGCTCTTACTATACTACATGGAACTCTACTTTTGAAGAACTGATTCAAGCTAAACAGGTATGTTCTGCACTAAACCTCACTACACCTCCAATCTTCTCTTCTTCAGTATACCCCCATGTTTTTCTCTTATGTTCCTAAAAGAATCCTTGACCGCATGAGATTCAAACAGATAATATACCCTAGCTTTTTGCTCATTAATCTGTAATTGTAGCACTTACGACAACAGTACGAGTCACTTTGTCCAGCATTATGTGCTAGCTACCTGAGTTATACTCGTGGGATCACTATCTTTGGGCTTGTGAATTATGGTATTCTAATAGCATGAAAGTTATTTTTAGTGATGGAAAGCTGAGGACTTGCTTGGTTCCTATTGCTGGGCTGCTTAACCATTCGGTTTGCAATCAATACTTTCAAACTAGCATATAAATTCCTTTCATTTAAGAAAGTATTTTGAGTCTCGGCTTATTTATTCTAATGTTCCTATCTCTGCAGCTGAGCCCTCATATAATACACTACGGTAGAGTTGACTCAAAAACCAAATGCTTAAAATTTCAACTTGCAAGGCAATGCAAAAGAGGAGAGCAGTGTTATCTTAGTTATGGAAGCCTATCTGGATCTCACTTGGTTATGTTCTATGGATTTTTACCGAAAGGAGACAACCCTTATGATATAATTCCTTTAGGTAATTCGATTTTCCATGTTGTAAGTTGCTCACCCTAATAAAGAATGTCATAAACATAATCATTATCATCAGCTCCAACTCTTTTAGCTCCATGAGGATTCACCTTTGTCAGTGTCTATACAAGTCATTATAAACATATTAATTTGGGGATTTTTTCCTCCATAATGACTCACCTTTGTTGCACTATGAATAGATTATTATAAACATATCATTGTTAATCTATCCCACATAATATATTTTTAAGCTCATTGTGTTTTCATTATTGAATGATTTAATATATCAATATCATTTAATGTGTTTTAACATATCATTGCCTCCATAATGACTCACTTTATTTTTTATTAAATATTAAAATACTTGTAATTCTTCAAACTTGTATAATTTAAGATTTATACGAGATCATATAAATCATCACATGATATGGTGCCTCTAGTAGAAATTAAAATAAAAAAAATCCACTGCAAACATCTCTTTTCCTACATCGCCCTCCATCAATAAGTTCTTAGAAATTAGTATGTCAACAATGTAATGTTCATTATTAAAATTTATTGTAGATTGAACAAGAATTTTTCAAGACTATTTAATCGAGCAAAAATCAATGGTATGTTCAATACTTTATTCGTGTTGCTCATAGATAGAAGAGTTTTACAACTACTGAAAATGTACTGTTGTATGTGGTATTTCACAATCAATTAGCTATGGTCGCTTCATCTTTGGTGAGAGTTACTTCAATGTCCATTGACTATAATTGGATCACATTATGATTAGTTTTTTTTTCTTTTTTAAACTTTAATGATCTGCAAATTTCTTCAGGTGTATTATTAATTTCTTTCCTTAAGCAGTTATTAGCTGCTTTTGCTCAAGTAAAACCATATAGGACCACAGTGCTTGCTGTGCTCCTTGTCTGGATTGCATGAAAACATACATATTCATGTACTGTATCATGTTCTATAAGGTGAAGAGATGATTTATTTGATGAGATAATGTCTGATTTTCACTGCAGACTTTGATGTTCCTGAAACTGAGACCCTTGAAAATTCCAGGACATGTCACATGGTGCGAGGTACTTGGTTTTCAAGGAATAATAAACCCCCTACATATGGCTTGCCTCCACTGTTCTTGGCTCATCTCCGTTCAGTTCTGAAAAGTGGTGACATGGAGCCAACTCCTGTGGCTTCTGGAGTAGATGTAAAGCTCACCATGTTATCTTTTCAATCCCTTCGACTAAATATTGGACAAGCTAATATTTTTCTGATTATTTTCTTCATCTTCTAAACATTAGTATTTCTGACATCATTATTATCGTAATTAATGGCCTTAATTATTTGAGATCGGTTTTGTATTTCTAGGATTTTCATGCTTAATCAAGATTTCAATTTTTTATTTGTTCTTATTTTACTTTTTCTATAGTCTTGTTGTCTTTAAATTATTCTGTAACATTGATTTATATTGATATATGCAGCCCATCAATTGTCACACGATTAGACTTTCTTTTAGTTGATGCCTTATTGCAGTGCTTGCTTTTCTACTACAATTTTTTTAATAAGAGTTGGATTTGTTATTAACCTTCAACTTAATAGAGAGTTAGAGGAGCGATGAGGAAGGAGATGTAGGGATACATGGTTTTTCTTTTTCTTTAAGGAATTTAGTTACAGAAAATGCCTATCGGACTCCATTCTTTAGAGCTGCATATATAGGCTAGTAGTAAAGCCAGTACCACATACAACTTAGTCATCCACTAGCTCAATGGTCTTCGGCCACTGGGTAGAACCTCAATTTGAGCTCTACTCAGCTGTGCTAAATGCTGAGCAAGGGGATGAAGCCAAATAGAGGTAAAGTGGAAAGTGGAAACCAGCTCTGGTTAGTCTGTGTCTGTGCCAATGCTGGGCTCGTTTGCTGGCTGCTCTCCTGAACCATCAAGGCTAGTTCTCCATGAGAGCCTCTCAAGTGGGATCCCAGGTTCTGATTGAATGGATCAACCAAGAATTTGGGATGGCAGTGATGCCAAAAAAGATGATGAGCGATGTGTGTAGTGTTCTTTTGTTCTCTATCTAGAGGTTTCACTGTCATACGGTCTTTTTGTTGTTCTGCTTAGTAAAACCCAAAAGCTCTCATGAATGTTGTTAAGTCTGGCTGTTAACTCTTAAGCTTTATTATATTTTTTGTTCCCACAGGAAAATGAGAGAGCATTGCTGGAAACATTATTTCCATTTTTGAACCTATGATGGAAGGGCTTCGAGAGAGTGACAATATCGACCAGTAAACATTCATGACCCTCAACTGAATTCTTTTGGATCAGTTTTCTGAACTTTTCTTACAATTTTGCAGAGAAGAGTTGAGCTGGGATATAAAGTTAGCCTTGGAATACAAAGATTTGCAAAGAAGAATCATTTCATCTGTATTGTGCTCCTGTGCTGCTGGACTCAGAATTCTGGACAGTACCTAATTATAGAGCTCTCAATTAAAGAGAGTATGGTATCATTTCCTTAATCCTGCTATTTCATCAGTGTCAGAATTGACTTGTTTGCCTATTTGTATTATTGATTTTGATTGTTTTATCAAATTATGGTCGTTAACATTGTCTTAGAGGAAGAGCATGAAATTATGAAGCTTATTGTTAAGATTTTCATTGTCTTCCACCTACATCACCTGTAATTGGCTCATGAAAGCAATAGAGAGTGAAAGAGAAAATTGAGAGAGAGAGAGAATGTGGGATTTCTCAGTTTTTTTTTTATTGACTTAAGTAATTTATGTAAGGGTCATGGAATGTATATTTTGATTTAGGTTATTATCTTCTACTTATTAGTTGAGGTAATGAGATTTCACTTTTTTGCTTTCTCTTAACTTAAAATATCGTCCATTTATTTATCTATCTAGTTTGTGGGGAAGAAGAGGTTGATCTTTATATCTTAAGTTTATTACTTTTCTTGAGCTTGTTGCAATAGTTATAAAAATGGCAACTTAATTGCCTAAAATAAACGTGAAATGGCTGATATTATTTATATTAACTGAGATTTGTTTATATTTACTTTTTTAATTAAGTAAATTTGATATAATTGAATAAATTTTAATATTATTTTGATTTTCTTCTTTGTCTGAATTTGTTCAATAAAATAACTTGAAACGTATATTTCTCCTATGCGTTTTAAATCAAGTATATTAATAAAATTTTAAATTGTCACTTGCTAAAATTGAATCATTAAATAATTATTCGAATTTTTAATGAAAATTTATTAAATTGTCATAGTTCTAGCTAGATAAAAAAATTAAATAATCTTTTAATAGACTTAATTACTCAAATTTAATTTTAAACAATTTGGAAAGTCCTTGAATGGTGACTCGCTTTGATTCTATCTGCTTAAAACCCTATATGATAATCATTATTTGTAATGTATCATTTTGTTTTCAACTCTTTTGTGTTTAGGTATATCATAACCTGATGACAAATTTCAATGAATAGTTATAATTCGAAATATTAATAAATAAATTTTATTTGAAATTCATACAAAGACAAATGATAAACGACGGATTGCTGTAAAGATCTACAGGTTATGCAGCAAAAATATTTTACTAAGATTTACAATATAATAAGAGTTAAAATATATTAAAGAAATGAATGTTTTACTCAAAAAAAAAAGAGCTACCACTAACAAAATCATTCTTCTAAATCTTGATAGCATAATTATAGAGAAAAACTACAGCAATCAACTCATTATTAGAACAGCAACATCACAGAAGCCAACAAAAGCACATAAATCAGATCAAAATAATACAAAAAAAAAATAAAAATCTTTATCCTACTATGTGAGATCGATTACATAAATTTTTCTTTTTCATTATATACTATTATGCGTCAAATTTTTATTTAATTCAAGACATAAATCGGATCAAAATAAAATTAAAAAAAAAAAGATGATTTCATAATTTATAAATTAACGCCCAATTACCACCATTTATAGTAATACCATTCAAATCTCAAAGAACACAACAAAACTTATTTTTGGCTTCATTAAATTCTCCATGAGTTGGTTATGACACTTCTTTTAAGTTATTAGATACCTAAATAAGAGATTTACGAGTATGGCCGTTCTTTTCCAAGAAAAAAACAGCAAATTTAAACCAAGAGAAAAGATCCAATATTAGACAAAACCATATAACAAGTTCGTTCCTGTTTATCCACTAGCAATGCTATGCAACCAACAGAAAGGATAAACTCAAAGATCCATCATCAAAAGTCAAGAGAAACCTTAATCAAACCAATGGCTGACAATAAATGTCTTTCAGTAGCAAACCAAAGCCATTAATGTTCAGACATTTGGCAGACTCGAGGCATGTTCGTCCATGGATAGGCCTCCAGAGAAGCCATGGATGATATTCCTGCAGGTACAGGTATAGGCACAGGTGCACGTTCCTTGTGCAAGTTCTCGTCCAAAGCTCCGGCGATGGAGTCTTCGGCGTCTCCAGAATTTCCCATAAGCCATCCTGATCCGAGCAAAACAGGTCTCAAGAAATATGGCAAATTTGGAGTATATTTATCCTGTTTGTCACCTGCGGAAAGCATATTAACAGATCACTCGAGTACTGGAGAAAAGAAATTTAAGTGCGGTAAATACTCACCCATTGGTGTTTCACAAGCTGAGCTTTCATCAAAAGTGCTTATAATGGTTGGGTTACAGTCATTGAAGAGAGAAACAGCTGATAAACAGAAAGGGGAAGTTGGGTCCCTTATCTCTTCCCATTTTACAGTGCCGCTTGCCATGACGGCAGCAACAGCACGATCAAAGCTTTTCTCGAATGATTGTTTCTTCCCACTGCTTATCGCATGTGATTCCTGAACCAAATCTTCTAACAAACCTTTGTTTCTTGGTGAAGCACAGTCAGAGTGCACCGAAACATTTTCAGGAGACTGGATATACATATCAACTGCATCGTAAGAGGATTTAAGTAAAGAAGAGGAGGTCCAGTCAATATAATCAGCTTCTGGATATTGGAGTGAAGGGAGCTCCATCTTCACAGCTCCTGGAAGGAGCCTCGAAGAGGAGAAGTTGCCAGGGTTGCCTGGTGTGGAGCAAATAAAGGATGCCAGGTTCTTGTTCTCAGGATCAGGGTCATAGGGATAACCTAACCCAGTATTCAAATAAACTGTTTCAGAATTACTTGGGAGCTCCTCAAATGCAGGAACCATAATACTATTCTGGTTAACATGGCAGCCTGGAGAGAAGGTTTCAGATTCCCAAGTCTGCTTGAAATGATTCGCTCCAGAATTTAAGAAGCTGCGAGTGTAATAACCAAGACCATGACATGGCAAATCAGTAACAGGGATGTCTGGAAAACGAGGTGGAGAAGGTAGTGGCCCTGAATTAGCTTTGTGAGGATGACATCTGAATTCCAGAGTTCCATTCATGGTGCCTTGTAAGACTCCAATGTTCTGATGGTTACCACTGCTGAGCTCACTGGCGCTCTGGATCAGTTGATTTTCATTTGAAGTTTGCAGGCTGAGTTTAGGCGGGTAAAGCGGCAAGCCAGCTCTGGATCGTCGCTTGACACGCGTGTTCCAGTAGTTTTTTATTTCATTATCTGTACGCCCAGGAAGCTGGGCAAAAGATTGGCACAAATTAGATTTCAAATGAGAAGGGAAAAATAACTACGATAAATTCAGGCAAATCCAAAATGAGTGCACCATCAAACACTGGCGAAGTAAATAAATTACGGATGTAAACCTACAATCCTTCCTAAACAAAAAAATAAAACTTCAATGACATGAATGGATAATATTGATGTGTCAACACCAAAATTTTATGCATCATAGGATATAGCATGAAGACATACCACTCATGAATTTTCATCCAGTTTATCAAATCATGTTTCCATGCAACCTACAATGATGAGTGAAAATAAAGTGCGCTAGATAAACTATGGCATGAAAAGATAGAGGTGCAATGCAAGCACCATCATTTCAAAGTGCTTACCAAGGGATAGATGGCTTTATTAATCATCATTCTTCATTAACTCCTATTAAATGTTATATGAGGTGCAACTTCTAGTTAAGTAATCTTTGATGTGCTGTCTCTTTTCTTTTCATCATTTATAATGAAATTTATTTTCACGTCTTCTTGGTACATCTCTTACTCTCCCATTAAGGCAAGAAAAAAATAATCAAATGATTCAAATTAAAATATATATAAATGTAAATTTGATGAACATTCCTCGCAACCAATTATTTGTCTTAATGGTTGACACTTGGCTGATGAAAAACTTTACATACATGAGAAGGTATTGAGATCTAAACTTGCTCAAGTCATTAATATTTTTTTGAATCTCCAAAGTACAACAGTTGTTTTAATTATATATGGCAAAACAGATTCAGGTTTGAGGAAAAACTTATGGTACAAAGCTATTTGAAAACTTGTGATTGGCGGAATTAAGATCCCAATTTCTTGTGCACTTAAATGTTGTTGTGTTAATGTGATATAATTCCATATCTAGACTTCTGCTTGCTATGTTTTCACTCTTGTTCTTTCATATATATTGTTCGTCTTATTTAAAAAGGAAGTCTAGGAAAATGCCTTGAAGCACATCATAAACTGGGAAAAAAGAATACCTTGAGGCTTAAGCCTTACTGGCACTAATGAGGCTTATGCCCTTTCTATTTGAAGCGTATGCCTCAAGACGATAAAAGTAACTCTTCATTAATGTAATGCAACAAAAATTCACATTATATTACATTATTTCATAATATTAATATATATTTTATTATACTTATAATCTACCAAACACACTGCCTTTCAAAAGTTAAAAAAATAATTTAAGTATAACAAATTACTTAATTGTATTATTAGTTTATTATTTTATTGTAAATTACATTGAATCTAATATTAACTAATATAAGGAGTAAAAAAGAAAATGTAAAAATTAAAGAAAATTTGGAAGATGCCAATGAGATAAAATTAAAGGATAATAGAATTATTATATATAATGACTCTTCTGAAAATGATAAAAATGAAAATGACACTACTATGAATGCTATCACTCATGCCCTATCTAAAATTTTATGTGAACACTTAACTTGAATCTCATTTTAATTTTCCTTTTAATTAACATTCAAAATTGAGATTTGTGATTTATACTTTTATGATGATGAACTAAGTAAATATGTCAATAATTTGTCACATTTAGGAACTATTTTTAAATGAACTTTTATTTTTCTATTTTGCAGTTTATGCTTTACTTCGCTAAGGCAAAATGATCAGGTTCCTAATTTCAACTTTTAAGACTTGATTTTATGCAATATTGAACTTAAGAATTCTAACATTTTGTATGATTTTTTCCTATTTAATGTTATTTAAGGTGTATTTCTTTTTGTTTCCTAAACTTTATTTATGTTATATTGGTTTGTATGCTTTTGAATAAGAATTACTTTCTTTCTCATTCAGCATTGGAGACCAGGTTACTCTATCTTGTATTCTAACTAAGCACATGACCAAATACAAAATGGCCTTCAGAGGACAAATCTCCATATTTGAAGTCACATTTAAGCTAAAGGTACTCATCTCTTGACCAACAAACAGGACAAAAATAGCCTTATTCCAATCACAAGTCATAAGCTAAATGGCCAGAACCATCTCTAATGGTCACAATCAATGATCATGTTCATATGTAGTAGAGGGACTAATAACTACCTCTCAAGACCAACAACAACCCCAGAAACATGAGATCTAGTGCAAAAAAATTAAAAATCAGAGAGTAGAATAGGGCCTATCATCTCAATAACTATTGATATAAGAGAGAATTTATCTACTAGTCAATACTTCAACTCTCAAACATCAAGGATAACAACTTGATTTATTTAAAACTCATAGAGTTCTATAATGATGAAGTATTATAAAATTAATCATAGAGAAAAACATGTTTAAGTTCATTATGTGACAAAACAATGATCTTGATGATGATCTAAGAAGAAATTTAGGCACAAAACTTCAGCTTAATATCAGCGAAACCTCCAAGGCTCAATTAGAGGAAAGCTAGATGAAGGTGAAGGTGGGACATCAACTTAGCTTATATATTTAAGAAGTCATCAATAATAGGTAATGATTTTCAAAAAATCTTCTTCAAATAATTTCATACAAAAGAAAGGAAGGCCGTGATGTGATACTTTTAAAAATCAGGTCATACCCGGAAACAAGCTAGAAGATTAATGAAAAACACCAAAATTAGAAACAAACATGTGGCCCTCACACTAAAGAAAGTCAAGGACAAAAGGTATTTGCATGAAGTAATTCAGAAAAAAAAAATTGTTGATTACTGCAATCAAAAGTCTATTGTTAATATAATCATGAAACATGTAAAATTCAACCCAGCCGATATAGTAATGATACGTTTGAATCCTAAAAGATTCATATAATAACATCTATAAAATTAAAAATAAGAAAAATGGGATCATACAAAATCATACACCGAATTAAGATAAATGCTTAAAAAATAGAAATATTGAGAAGCATTAGCATTAATCCAAAATTTCAATGTATTTGATTTGACTTTATTTCATAAACCTATGCATCAATTTTATGGACTCTTCTTTACATCTTGTGAATTCACAATCAACACCTTAATACATAGATCTACTCATCTTATTCTATAAACTATGTTATATATAGAGATTGTGTATGGTAAATATCACAAGTTTCATTTGCTATAGAAAAAAAAGGTTTACTTATGATTATGCATGGGTTACTTTCCAGAAAGCACAAAAGTCATGCCCAAATTTACATGACAAATGTCAAACGATAATTCATCATAGCCAATTTTTTTCAAGCCAAAAATGATGCAAATATGAGAGCTAAAACTTTCCAATTCCAATGATGTTGTTGTTTTACATCCACAACTTTTGGTTTCCCTGAGATCATAGCAATCAGTGGCCAATGCTTTCCATGGCTTTGATTTTTTAGGATTGTGGCAATTAGGGACCAAGCGACCCTTCCTTTCTATAGTTTCCATTTTTCAGAACAGTGGCAATAAACGAACCCTTGCCTTCTACAATCATAGATATTTTCATTCTCTAAATACTTGCCCAGCAAAGTCAAACACAAACCTTATTACAAGTCTCTTTAAGCTTTCAAGTAGAATTTGTAAGTGGTGACAATGTGGATGGAGTGGATGATATCTTGTTTGAAAACGAAAAAAGAAATCCCTGACCTACATCCATAATTTTAGCATTGACCTCCCTACTCTTTAAAAATAAATATTTTGTGAATGAATTTATCAAATGAACAGAAGAAAAATTCTTTAGGAGGCTTCTTTTCTCAAGAATCTAGTAAATTAGTAGCTACCAATTAAATTCATAAAAATACATCACTTTGTACAATGCCAAAGTAAATTATCTAGGCATTTGCTGAAAATACCAACACATTCCACCCAATCTAATAATTGAAGTCTTAAAAATGGCAAATTGAACATGAATACAATAGGGACATATCAGCACAAACATCTATCATAGATTACAGAGAATTTATGAAGGATTTCTTTAGAATGCATAAAATATGAAAAATAATTTGTAAATATTATAAATACATAAAATAGAGTGGCAAAATAGAGATAGGAAAGAAACCAATCGTCCATTAATTAAGTTTTCAAAGGTAAACAAGAGTGAAAAGACAATAAAATATTGCTTAAGCCATAAAGATGATGCTTACAAGTGCAGCCATCCGAGCCCATCTGTTTCCCATTTTAGAATGCATCTGAATAATAAATTGCTCCTCCTCAGGACTAAAGGCCCCTTTTTTCAAATGTGGCCTAAGATGATTAGCCCATCGTAGACGGCAACTCTTCCCACACCTGAGAAGTCCAGAGTGTCTTTGAACAGCATTCCAGTTTCCCTCCCCATGTTTCCGGACGTATGATATCAAAAGTGCATCTTCTGCAGTTGTCCAAGGTCCCTTTTTCAAAGTGACCCTTCCTCCTCCTGTTGTCGATGAACCGCAACAGCTACCTTCATCCGTAGACGATGACTCAAGTTGTTCCTTCAATAGCATTAAGGTGTCGCCATCATTTTCTGAACAAGTCATGTTGTGGGCTCTGATAAAGCATAGATGCATTTTGTTAGCAAACAAATAAGAAAAATATAATATACAAGTCTAGCAAAATTTTAACAATAGAAGACTAGAAGTACATTCAATTTATAGCACATCACATCAAATGAAAGACAAGTTTCATAACAGCACAAAACAAGAAACAGAATGATCAATTTCCCTAGCTAATGACGTTCATATCATCGTTCCTAAAATAAGGATAAATCAACATTAATACAGCTTGATAGAAATGAAGTAACAAATCAAATTTCTGGACAATATACCAAAACACTATAAAATAATAATGAAACAAAACACAGAAAAATACTAAAGGACTTTTTATAATCAATTTTTATTTTAATTTTCTAGTTATGCTTTCAAAAACGGTAAAAATAACCAAAAAAAAGTTTGTTTACTTGTTTTCATTATTTTGTATTTAAATAGATTTTAATTTCTTTTAAAATTACTAGAAGTGAGTTTTAAGAATTTTTTTTATTTTTAAAACATGCTATTCCATGACCAAAACCTGACACTCCTTCCTGAATCCCAAAATTCATATTCAATTCAAGTTTTTTTTTTTCATTCGAGCATCGCCAACTCCATTTCATGCCGTCGATCTTGATTATTCTTCTACATCAACAATATTTGAAGTTTACATCTCGATGCAATCAATCATGTTGACTTCTTAGTTCATGATTCATCATTTACATCGCCGATCATCAGAACTTTATCTACATCTCAAGTGTCATTGATCATGTTGATTTCTTCAATTATGAATCTTTATGATTCCTTTTCTACATCATCAATAGTCAAAGCCTTCTTTGCATCTTAACTTCAATCGTGTTGGCTCTTTCAGTAGTGATTCCTCTCATGATATGTTATTCCCTGCTTTTTAGAATTTCCTCTGAACATAGAAAGGTATACCTATGCATATTTTTTTTGTTTTATACAAGCATAAACTTATATATCAAGAAAGTTTATATTTTGATCTTCCTGATCCGATTTTATAGAGAAATTTTAAGATGGCTTTATGCAATCTCTTTCAAATTTATCTTGAGCAAAGCTTGCTTTTAGAACTTCCTTCTCCAATAACCCTTGATCACCAAAGATGTTAATGATCTTTTCATCTCAACTAGTGTGAACGTCTTTGTTGATCCAATAAATTTTGCAATGCCAGATCTTATGGAATTTGATGTTGAACTTGATCCATTTCCAGCATTCACAGGAACGATTCCTGCAGCTATTTTTGTAACAATGAAATGAAGAGTACTTAGAATATAAAAGTTTAAAAGAAAAAAAAAGGTTTCCTGTTCCAGATTTTGTTAATGATGTCATGCAATTTATCCATGTTCAAACTTGAAATAGGATTTCAGGGTGAAAATAAAAAACCAAAGAAATGATGATACAATTGTGGTGATAGCCAACAATCCTACTGATTGAGCACAAGGATGTCAACATAAATAAAGATTAGAAGGCATTAGCATGTCCAAAGCGATGGCCTCCTAGCTTTGAATGCTAATTAAAATCAAAGCTTATTTTAATGCTAATTTACATTGTGTTGTTATGAATAAAAAAATTTTGGGCGACATTGAACTTCATGGCTTCTTCAACTTGTGCATGAATTTTCATACAAGTTAATACCCATCGATAGCCCTCATTAAATTGTTGACCAAAATTTGAGGTTGCATGAAAGTTACATTTGAGCAACTCTCCAAATTAATCAAGAGGGGAATGAATTTTGTCTTAGGAGGAGGAGAGAAAGTGCATCATGAACAAGAAGAAGAGAATAAAGTGAAGATTTACCATTAGTTATGATAATGATATGAAGAAAAATATTTATTACTTTATATTTATGTAGTTTTATTCAATTTTGAATCTACATGCAATTTTATGTCCCTTTGTATTCAATTGCCTCTTAACATTCTTCATGATGCCTATATATATCCATAAAAATTTAGGATATAAGATACCATTTAGATAATTGAGATTAATCTCTTTTTCTCAAACTTAATGGCACATTTGCCCTCTTTCTTTGGTGATGTTAAGTGAATCCATCCCTTTGGTGAGGGTGAGGTGGTTATCTACTTACTTTTTAACTGCTTCTCTAGTGTTTGCTTCCTTCACCATCTTTTGCATAAATTTTCAAATGTAAGTCACTTAATTTTCATACATGATGGCATAGATTCCATATTATTAACCTTTTTTGACTTTTTGACCAAAATTAAAGGTTGAATGTGCATGAAAAGGGAATTTGCCCAAAATAAAAGATGAAGAGTGAAAGTACAATAATTGAAGATATACCATTAAGTATGACCGGATGTGATAAAGAAATGAAAGATAAATGTTTAGAACTCATATTACAGTAATTTTATTTAATCTTAACTCTTCATATAATTTTATACTTCTTTGTATTCATGTGGCCTTTATTCTTCATGATGTAAAGATAAATAAATAACCATGAAAATCTAATATGTATGACAATACATCTTGAAATATATTGAAATTATTCTCTTTTGGTCTGAACTTAATTTGGTGGCAAATTTACTATATCTTCCTTTGCCGAGAATGAGAGTGATGTACATCTTTTGGTGAGTATGGGGTGATTATATAATTACTTTTTGTTACTTCCCTGGTGCTTGTTACACGCGAATTTTAACTATGTTTTCCCAACTTAGATCATTAATTATGCATTACATTCTACTTGACTTTAGAAAAATTTTCACACCAATGAACTGATTTTAAATTCTATAGAAGAGCATAGATTTTAGTGAACTTTATGGAGGAATGTGCATAAACTAGCATGTGAAGCCATCCAAACATTTCACGGTAAAAATGGTGTGAAATGGAGCCTTCAGTCAGGAGCCATGGAGCTCAAAGCAAAAATGCCCAAGTGCTAGCAATATAGGAAGTAGAAGATCAAAACAATGAATGTAGCACCCAAGTGTTGACCTTCATATCAATTCCATAAGTCGAATTAAACAAGCACGGCAAAGTTGATGGACAATGATAACATCGTCCGGACCAAATTCAAAAAACCAAATTCGAAAACACATCAACTGCAATTGAAGTTTAACAAACATCACCTATTCACAAAATCAACTTCACTAGCTCATTCAGAACATTGAAAGTAGCAAGAAGGGTGTCTTCGATTGATTCGACAAAAGAAGACAGACGAATCTGATGTTGGAGTTGGGATGCTTTAATCGCCATCAAAGTTGCTCAAATATTTGATTATAAAAGCGGGCTACACCAATGTATTCATAGTATAAAAATCTATCAAGACCTTTCACAATCAATTTGATCAAACACAATGGCAACGACGGGTTACGGACGAAGGTCACGCAAATCAAACTAGAGTCACTTCAATTATCATCGAATCCATCCAAACAATGTTTGTTGACAAAACAAATTGCCCCAATGCATATGATATATCAAAATTACCTAGGAATGACACCCATTTTGCTTGGGTCCATAATGAATGTGAAATGCTAAAAAAAATCATCATAAACATGCGAGGTCAACATGTATTTTGGGATACATGAAAGATGACCAATTTTGCTATAATAAATGCACAAAATATTTAAATTATAATTTTTTTAATCAAACACTAAATAATTACTAATAAATCCATATATATCATTTGTATTATAAGATAGTAATACTAAAAAAATCAAACTAACTAACTATATATATATATGACAAATCTTACTATTATTAAAAAAATTTCATAATCAAATTTAGTTTTATTTTAGGTTTCATCCAATATTGAAATCTTCCATATGCAATCCCCCACGTTCTCCTTGCCTGATTCCCAAATGTTGTCCTTTTGTTCCATTAGGAAAAAAAAAATAGAAAACCCAAAATTATCCCTACCCAACCCATCATTCCTCTCTACATTTATGCACACCGGGGAATGATTTCTTGTCACTATTTCATGCAGAATGCCTTGCCTCTCCTATTATCATGAGCTCTTTCTCTCTGGGTTTCAAGCACATCCCTCATGTTTCTCATCTCATGCCAAATTTAAGGCCAGCTTCTCCAATCTCCCCCTTCCTCTCTCCAATTCTTTGTTTTCACTATGTCACACAACAGCTAATGCCTCTACCTATGCTTGCTCCTCTCTGCTCACAAGGATCACGAGCAAGCCACCGTTCATGCATCTCCCTCTTGCTCTTACACACGCAACAACACCATCACCTCATCTCCCAATGTCATTCTCTTCCTTTGCCTCTCCATCTCTCATCCCTCAAGCTTCCTCATTTCCTACAATCTCAGAACTGAAACTTCATAGATTTGTTGGCCATCTCGATCTCTCTCTTCCCCTCTTGTCCTACACGACACCTAACTACTAGTCTACTCCGTCTTCACACACCATCAGCTAATCACAACGAAAACCATCTATCATCCCTTTCTGTTAACCATGCAGCAAACCACAAGAGATCAACCACATCCTACCAACTGAACCTCCCTTCCCTATCTGTCTATCTCACGAACTCCGGCACTATTCCAAACAATGCATCTTCCTCCATATACCATACCTCAAATAACCAACCTATTTACCTCTCCCTCTATCCTATCTCTCCTTTCTCTCTCTAAGCTAGAGAGAGAGAGATTGTGTGTTTGACCTCACTTAAGTCACCGTCTTGCAAACTAGTCATTATCAACCTCATCGTGAAGGTATAACAACAAGTTCTAAAAGTTAAGTACACACCTACCACAAAAGAAAACTTGTTCTCCCTTTTGTACAAGTACTCCAAGGCCCCATTATGCTCATAAGCGCGTGAAAGATTTGAAGACCTTGCCACGCTTAGAATATTGTGCTAAGTTTAAAGACCAAGCTACGGTGTTGTAACCCTAATCGGTATGCTCAGAAGAGCCTAACAAGCAAACTAAATATTATCAAGGTAGTCCCCTATGCAACGATGATGTCGGGAGGCTGTCGGAACTCAAATTTATAAGTCTGGACAAATTAATTAAATAAACATTAAGTCAATATGTAAATAATAAAAAATGATAAATACAAAATAAAATAAATACTCATGTGTGTCACCCTAATGCGAGAAAATTTATGAGTTCTTTCATGCAAGAACTTGAAAATCCTACTACACTCAAAAGAGTTGTTATGCTTAAAAGAGCGTGGTGAGTTAGAAGACACAAGCCATGATGTCATACAACACCAATCACTACACTCAGAAGAGTGTAACAGATAGGCCAAACAATCTCAAGATAGCCTCCTACATGATGAGGAAGCCACAAAGCTGTTGAAATAATGTTTGAAGTTTTTATTGACAGGAAGTTCAATCAATACAAAACAATAAAAACTTTGAAATATGAATTGAAAATTAAATTAATAATTAAATCAAATATGAAATATTAACTCTTGAAACAAGAACAATCTTACAAGAATCGAACTAAAATGAACTTATAATGAATCATGAGCACAAGTGACATACTTCAATGAACATTATATCGTGCATTAAAACAATTGAAAGAGCCCAAGTCAAATGCTAACAGGACTTGAGATTCATACAAGGCATATAAGAAACCTGCATTAAGCTAGAAGCCCAACTTTTAAATGGGAACAAAGCTCAAATCGAACTTTAAAATGAACTTGCATTTTGATAGCCCACTTTTGAGCAAGAAAATCACTTCATATGTAATATCCATTTCATTAATGCCTAATTAAATTTATTTTAGTTAATTAACCCGTTCTTGTAGCGATTCACGTAGCATCAGACCGCCGCGCGCGGGGATTAAGCCTCCGTGTTCGGTAGGGATCGATGCTATTTCCTTCCTTAAGCGCTATTTCATTTCCTTGACGCACGAGATCGAGGCGCTCCGTTCCTTCGGCATCGACGGTTCTCCTCCTTTTCCTTCCCCTCGAGGTCCGCTCAATGACGAGCGAGCCTCTCTTCGCCGCCGTTGTCGCCTCTTGGACGTCGATCGCGACCTCGGCGTGTGCTTCAACAGCTTGCTTACTCCTTCGAAACGCCGCCGCAAGTCCACGCCGGGTCGGTTGGAAAGTTCAGAATTGGGTTGGAAAGTCAGTAAACCGCTCGGTTTGAAATTTCGATCGACGGTTAGAATTCTATTCTGGCCGATCGGAAACAGGAAAGTTTGTAAGTTCTTAATTTCTTTCCCTATCCTTTTCTTTCTAGCAGCTGGCGTTGAAATCGTGATTGAGGAGTCCGAACCGTTTGTTTTAGGTGAGTGGTAGTATTGAGGATTTGGATTGGCGGTGTTTGTTAATTTTAGTTTATTGATTGAAGCGGTATTTAATAGTGGCGTTAGGAGATTACTTTGGAGTATTTTCGTGTTTCCAAAACTTATGAGGAGAAGATCAATTTAAGAGATTGTTAATTATGTTTCATTTATGAGTTGTATGTCATAGAAGTCTTAGAAGAGTGATTTTATTATAGGTGTATTTTCGAGGAATCGAGGTGCATCACGACACGACTTAGACAGAGGTGAGACATCTGTAATGTAAATTCCGGTTTCTTATGTATGCCATTGTTTTACGACTTACATAAATTGTATGATTGTTTACGACTTCCATAAAGTGTATGAATCGTATATAAAATGTAGATATTTACATTATGTTGAATCATATATAAATGTTGATTCTTGCCGCTGATTTATGATTTACATAATTCTGACTTAGTTTAGCGTATGATTTAGAGCATATAGAAATGTTTTCTACATGTTAAATCGATAATGTGATCTGAAATGTCGAGGAAAATTGTGATAGGAAGGATCTGACGATCTGTTGAATAGGCAAAGTTCGACGAGATGGCCGTGATTAGAGGATCTTAGACATTTCGACATTTGAGGTTGGTGTCGTTAAGTCATCCGTGCGTGTGTTTGTGTATGTAGAGTATGGTTCGAACCACGCCTACATTGTTTTTTAGCCTGAAGGGTCACTTATGAATGAAAATCAAAACCTGCAAGAGTAAATGATATTTAGAAAATGATTTGATATAGAGCGAAAGCGAAATGAAAATCATTTTCGATTGATTGATCTGATATGAACTTACAAAGATATTGTTATATTTCTGGCATTCTTCTGTTCTTGGCCCATTGATCGGTTATAATGTTACATTCTGCGGTCTGATTCTACTGTTTACCAAATTTATAGATTTATGTACATGCACGATTGTTTCTTGTCTGTCTTGAGCTTGTTTAATTCTTGTCTCATTTAAAACTTTATTTATGATCTTCTGGATTGAAAATTTGAGGAAAAACGAATTTGGGTAGAATTTAGTGTTTTGTTAATTATAGTTTTGGGAAGTTTAAAGAACTTTTTTTGGTGCGTCTGATTAAATGTCTTTATTTCTCAGATTTATTTAAAGATTTACGCCTTAGGTATTTGTGTTATGAATTAAGTTAAGTAGTATATGAATTGTAAATAGTTTAGTGATGATTTGATTAGATACACCTTTCACTTTTCGTTCATGTGTGAATGAGCGTGTCGAAATCGTGTCATCAGTCGTCTATCTGATTTCGGGTTGAAGATAAGGGGTCATCTGGGGTGTGACATCATAGCTCACTAAAAACACGAATGGGTTGTTTATTGAACATTTAAATCATGATGAACTTTGCATTGAACAAATTAAAAGTAACCTTAAGAATCTAAATGCGCCTCCTGATGGACTTGACTGCTTGTCACTGAGCATAAGTGAGACTCATAAGGAACTTGGTGACTTGCTTACCAGACCAAGACATATATAAAACTCTTATAACTCTCATTGAACATTCCAAATCTGACAAACTAAGAGACAAATGCAAATAACAATGTGTTGCTTAAAGTCATAATATAAACCATAAAACCTTACATCAACAAATCCGCAACACTTAAATTCGATCAAATATAATACATTATTTAAAATTCAAAAAGAAACTTTGCATGTCACTTAATGACGATAATATCAACGCTAACATTGAAAGTTTTGAATAATTTTAGGACTTACATTATTTACAAGACAACTTTCAACTTTAATTATAATGGCCCAAAAGTCATGCAAATGCTCTGAAATATTCTTAACATGGTAAGTAAGTCGAACATATTCAAAGCAACCCCCATATGGGGATAACGAAATGTTGTTGAAATTTTTCCAAAACTTCATTCTTGTAGAAAACTCAGACGGGATAAAATAATACTATTTAAATTATCAAAATTCAATTAATATTGAATTAAATTTGAGATTATGAAAGAAAATGAACATGAAATAAATTTGAAGGTTACTTTCGGAAGAAATTGAACTCAAATGACATTTACAATGTGACCCAAATGACATTTAAATTATCAAAGAAAATGAACATGAAATAAATTATCAAAATTCAATTAATATTGAATTAAATTTGAGATTAAGAAAGAAAATGAACATGAAATAAATTTTAAGGTTACTTTCAGAAGAAATTGAACTCAAATGACATTTACAATGTGACCCAATAGTTTATGAGAATCACGAATGAAACTTCTTATGAACTTAAGAACTTGCCTTTGAACAAAGATAAAATGTATAACAAAATTTATAAGAGATTTAATAGCCCTTAAATTAACAAAATCAACCCTTCTAATAATTATTAGATTGTGCTATATCATATATTTAAGGAATCGAAGTAATTCAAGTCAAATACATTAGGTTATAAAGGGCTAGCTTTCGAATGATAACAAAAGCCAAATTGGACTTGAAATGAAGTTGTCTTCAATGTAATAGCTTGCCACAGAGCAAGAACATGCTAAAATAACTTACCGATGAGCATGAACATGAATGTTTAATAATCACTTAAATCATATTATGCATTGCATCAAACGAATTAGAAGCAGCTCAAAAAACCTAAATAAATCTCATGATAAATCTCATCTTCAACAAGTACAGATGAGATTCTATTGAATCTTTTAAGTTCAATTACTAAAAAGATAAGTGCAAATAATGTCCTACTATTTTGAATTACAACATGAACCTAAAACATCTTACACTACCAAGTCCACAAATACATCATATAAGCAGATAGAAGGTGTTGATCAAAGCTTTAAAAGAAATCTAGCATATACTTAGAGGCAACTCTACATTCAAATTTAAAGTCTTGAGATTCATGCAAGTAACTTAAATTAAGACACATACATGCATTATGAGGCAAATTCAAATTTATACTCAATACTTTGAAAGTCATGTAAGTTGCCTCAAAAAATGTATAAGTCTCCTAAATTACATGAAAGTCATTAGAATTGAATATACCCACATATGCCCCAACATATGTGCTAAATGCCTAGATTCGATGTTTGAATATGCTACACGCGTTAAAATTCAAGTTAATTTAATCTCATTATAGTCTCAAGAAATGTGCACATATCTCAAGTGATAAACAATTATTTTTGTAAGAAATGTGAGCTCTCTCTTTTAAAGCTGAATATAAAATCAGAAATTATGCATATTCTTAAATGGGCAATTACATTTATTCTGAGAAAATTATAGGTCCTATTTGATTAATTTGATCAACCATCTCATAAGGATTAGAGTTGACATAATTAATCACAAAACTAAATGATCACACTTGGAGTGAAGACTGTATTTAAATAACCATCAAAGACCTTAGTAAAAAAAAATATATTAAAAAATCCAAACCATTGATTTTGATGTTAAAAATTATAATTTCACATCCTAATAATAGACCTGGTCATCTACTAACAAATAAGCAGAGTTGACAAGGTTTATCCATGATAGTCATGTTAAAAAAAAAATCTCAACAAGGCGGGTTCAATCTCAAACTGAAATTATCAAATTATAGTATGAATGCTCAAATTATTCACAATAGTAATTGTTGTGCGATTGAAGGCTTCAACTAAAGGGGTTCTTACAACTGAGAATCTCAAAAATTTTAAAATCAAGTTATCTTAAATTCAAATATCAATCAATCATAAAGTGATTATAATTTTAATCAAGACCTATTAATCAAATATAATTCATCATTTAAAATCTCAAAGCAAAAACTCATCTAATTCATTTTCAGTAACTGTTTAGCTCACAGACGAGCCAATTTTAAATCAAATGCATCTCTATGTTCACACTTAATAAATCTTACATATTAAAAACGCGTCCCTTGTCCTCTGTCTATGTGGTTTCACCCTAAATAGCACCACCAAAAAAGTAGCGGTTACGATCATCTAATTTGATGGTTTGACCCCTTCATGGGATTATTAAATTACGATCACGACAATAACTTATATATTTTCCAATAACTCAGCCCTTTTAAGTTTTGAATCATGGGGCGCATTTAATAAGGCAAAAAACTTCTTGTTAACTAGGGTGGATTTAAAATTATCTCCTCTGACATCAATTCAGTTATAAGATTCTTGAGCAGAACTCCTCTAATGTAATACCAATTAGTTTCTTAATTTATTCCTAATTATTGTTTAAGCTAATTACTCGTTCTTGGCAGGGGTAGCAAATCCACTTTACTTCACATACTGGGATTAAAGCCTTAGCGTATGCTGAGATCGACCCGTTCCCCTATTTCATATCCTTCCCTACCGCGGCCTCAGTCCTTCACGCTGTTCCTTCACGCTGCGAGGTCGTCTCCGCTTTCTCGTTCCCTACGGCCCCGGCCGGTCGCTCCGTGACCGCGAGAGGAAGCCGCTCTTGCCTGGTCGGCTTAACGAATTGTCCTCAGGTGGCCATTGCGCCGCGTTCAGCCGTGGCCTTCCCCAGTCACGCCGCTTTTCGGTGAAGCAGGTATGGCCGTCGTCGGCAGGAGCCGGCCGTCAGGTGAGGAGGTCGGGTTGAAATCAAAAGCCCTTCGGTTTGGGAAATCCAGGAACCGTCGGCCGGCTCCGTGAACCGATCGGTTCGGATTCATTCTGGCCGTCGGGAAACTTAAGGGAATTTTGTAAGTTAATTTCTTTCCCCCCCTTTCTTTCAGCCCTTCCAGTATTGGAATCGTGATTGAAATTCGAAATCGATCTTGACTAGTGGTGTTCGAGAATTATTGAATGGGGATTTAGGATTGTCGGTGTTTGTTAATTTTAGTTTGTTGATTGAAGCAGTTAATTAATATTGGCGTTAAGAGTCGTACTCAGTAAACTTATGAGGAGATATCAATTTCAGGTAAGATTGGTGTAATTATGAGTTTCATTTATGAGTTTAGGCGTATTTAGAAGAGTTATTTCATTATAGGTTGTGTCTTCGATGAGGAATCGAGGAGCATCCAGCTTGACAAACTCGAGGTGAGAATTCTTTTGTAATAAATTCAGGTTTCTCTTATGTATCTGCTTGTTTACATGGCTTGTATAAATTGTAATGTAGATATTTACGTCGTATTGAATCGTATATAAATGTTGATTCTTGGCCTTGATTAATGATTCTGATGATTTAGTTAGTTAAGCATATGATTTCATTGAGCGTATAGAAATGTTTTTAAAATATGTTAAATCATAATGTGATAAGCGAAAATGTCGGAAAATTGTGATAGGAAGAGATATGTTACGAATCTGCGAGATAAAGAAAGTTCGGAGATGGCCGTGATTAGGGAATCTTAGTATCCCATTCGGCATTTTGAGGTTGGTCGTTAAATTTTTCCGGTATCGAATGTAGGTATGTAGAGTATGGTTCCTGCTTTACCTTCATTTTAAAGCGTAGGGTGGCGACCTTATGAATGAAAAGAAAACATCTGATTATAAATACATTTCGAAAATGATTTGATATAGAGCGAAGCGAAATGATTTAATGAAAATTGATCAGCATTGATCTGATTATGTCTGTGTCCTACACGTATTGTTGATTATATTGTTATATTCTACGCCCCTCTGACGTATTGTTCGATGCATTTGTTACATTCTTTGCTGATTTGGTTTACAAATTTCATTACATGCGATTGTTTCTTGTCTTTATCTTGAGAACTACTTTAGCATTCTTGTCTCCTAAACTTTTAAACTTATGATCTTCTGATTAATTCGGAAAAGGCAATTTGGGTAGAAGCTAAGTTTTGTTGAATAGTATAATTTTGGGAAGCTTAAAGGCTTTTTTGGTGCATTACAAATTAAATGTCTTTAGTTCACGTATTTATTTTATTTAAAGATTTCGTCTTAGGTATTTGTGATATGAATTAAGTTAAGTAGTATATGAATTAAATAGTTTAGTGATGATTTGATTAGATACACTTTCTTGCTGGTTCGTGCATGAAAGCGTGTGATTGAAATCTGTCCGATCAGTCATCTGATCTATTCTACCCGGTTGATATAAAGGGGTATCAGGTGTGTAACAAATTAAGTTTCCGTCGGCAGAATCCGAGCCGTCGGTTCCGGAGCCGGCGTCGGTTGGGATTTCAACCGGCGGCTTACGGGATTTCCAAGCGTCGTCTTACCTGAATTGGCGTTCAAGACAACCATATACGGTCGTGACCGAGGGAAGCGTCACGAATCTTGATGTATACAATGACAATTCTTGTCAGCCGACGGAGCAAGAAGCGGTCTGCGTTACTGTTCGGTCGTGGCCGAGAGCGAAAGAACTTCGCGGCGTGAAGGGCTGCATGATAGGGAAGGAAATGAAATAGGGCAGTCGATCTCGATACAGCGTCGAAGGCTTTAATCCCATGGTTGCATCGCGAAGTAAAGTGGATTTCTTTTGCTGACGGTTTAATTAGCTTAAACAATAATTGAAATAAATTAAAACTAAACAAAATTTAGTCCTCGAAATTTCTTTCATTCAAACATGAAGGAAACTTACGCCCGTCTCTTTGTTCAACCTCCAGTAGCTTCTTTGATTGTGCTTCATTTAATTTTAACATGGGAAATTTGTGTTTGATCTTGATTCAAATCTTTTACTCCGTGCATAAGTCAATCATGTATTTCTTGGTATATGGAATCTTACGCTCTGCGTCTCATTTTCTCAACATTGAAATGTGAAAGGCGTTGTGAATATCTCAATTCAATGGGTAAAGTCGTACATTCGATCCGATGATTTCAAAGGTCATGTACTGGGGCTGATTCTCTCCATGAATCTAATTCCTTTCATAGGTTTGACTTTCAAAATCAAATTCTCCTTGAAATTCATTTCGGTCTTTTAAGTCGTACTATGCGGATCGCGGCGACTTCAATCATGATTAATCGATTTCTCGTAGCGATCAATACTCTGACTGCTTTTCTTTCTGACCCAACTTAATGGAATTCTACACTTTCGGTGATGATGAATTTGAATCTTGGATTGGTATTATTATTTAACTTCGATGTGAATATGATCTTGATCAATCTAAAAATAGTACAAATCTTGGGACTTGAATTGTTCTTTTGATTGTCCATGGTCTGGATGAATATGTAAGTGTAGCGTGTGCTCTCTCAATTCTTTTATAATGGAAGTGAATCACCATCTGTCGAGAGCGATCACTTTTAAATGAAGTCTTGATTTCTTTAACATATAATCTGACAATTTATCGAATTCATACTTTCTGGGTGAAGAAAACGTCAATCCCTCACGATATCTTATCCGCGACCTTTAGATCGGGAAATCCCAACAAAATCCATAGATTTCTTCCCACTCCGTTAGGTAATGGTAACAATCGGGTCTTTGATTGAACTTTAACATCGATTGGCGTTTAGAGACATATTGTATATCTTTTCTTCATACCGATCTTTTTAAATCTTTATTTTGAACTACGCGGATGAATAGTATATCGCGATGAAGCCCATAAAATTTGTGCAGGCGTGTTAATTGTGGAATTCTTAGGATAATACTCTGCATCTAGTAAAATTGATTACTACTGATTTGTTGTTCGATATATGTTAGTAGAACTTTGATTACTCAAATAAAGTTGATTACTTATCTGAGATAAATGCAGAGTGAATTTTTTAGGCTGCCTATCTGTCTAATGCTTGGTAATAACGCATTTCATGGACTTGCGACTTAATACATGGTGAAGCGAACCAGTGAACCGGGGATCTTGAGTTCAAATCGTTTATCGAGCTTCGAACATTTTCGAGCTCGATTCGACTTTATGATGGTGTTGAGCTTGAGCTGGTTTAGGATTTAGGTGTTGAGCTCCTTGAGCTTAATCGAGCATAATGTGCCGTCAGAATATCTCTTCTTCTGGTTTCCCAGAGTCGAACAATGGCGAGCTTGATAACTAGCACTTCGGACTTATCTTTTCTTGAGTCCTCTTTGGTGATTGAGTTCATTAGGGTTGTAGATATAAGTCAGAAGAGTTAGCCAAGTCAGAGCTTTGAGGATCTCTCAAATTATCCCATCTGGAGGCTAAAATTACGACTTGGAAGGAATTGTGCTCGAGGAACGCGAAGGAGGGAAGAAGGAAATCATGAAGGAGAAAGGTAGGTATTTGTTCTTGAAGGAAGCTATGAAGATGGAGAAACTTTCAAGAAAAGATAAAATTTTAATGGAAGAGGTTGAGAAGAGCGATTATCGGCATTCGGTGTGTTTATGACAAGCCTTAATCGTATAATCGAGCCTTATCGAGCGTCGAGCCATTATCGAACTCATCGAGCTTTGTTGCTTAAATGATCTTGTTCGAAACATCGAACGACAATAACTGTTGAGCTTGTTCATGATCAGTATTTATAAAGTATTGAGCTCGTTCGATTAATTAAATGAGCGAACATAAAGCGCTCAATCGGTAGTCGCGATAAACGTTGAGCGCTTCGGTTCGTTTACAATCGGTTACTGCGTTAAACTTTGCAGACAATCTTGAATATCTAAATCATAATCTTTAATAAACTTAAGCCATGCTTCTGATTGATTCTTTTTGTGTAAAATATACTTAAGACTTTGATGATCGGTAAAATTTATTTATATAAATAATGTCTCCAATTTTAAAAAGCGCTTTCTTAACTTAGATCATGCACGGGATAATTTCTTTAATTGAGAACAATTGTCACCGAGCGTAATGATCTTCTTATTGCGTTAAAGCACGGCCAAGATCGTCTTAAATATTTGGAATCTCGTTCACGATGGAATAGGAGGCGGTGGTGAATCTTCGGTCTTTTCTTTCGCGATTGTCCTTGATTTGATATCTTTCTACCGATAAATTAGATAGAGGCATTAGATATGAAAATCTCTTCTTATGTCTAAGCGAAAAATTACGAACTTACGCATTCTTTGGTGCGGACCATTCAAAAGCTACTTTTGAGGATCAGCGAAACTCCTCTTATAATGTATAGAAATCTGTATCGTCAAAATTCACATTTGAAAATTTGACATATAATTGATTTTTGTCTTATGATTAAACAATCGCCATGATTTTACGTGTCTTTAGAATAAATCAAAATATCATCGATAAAGATGATAACAGTAGTCGCGAGGGCGAAAACACGATTCTTAAATGTAAAGGCTGCGAGGCGTTAGTTAACCAAATGGCGTAAAAGAATTCATTAAGTAAAATTTATTTTAAAATATCGGTATCTTTAACTCTTCGATGATATGGGATCTCAAATCGATTCGGAAAATCGTGGCTCCCCGGTCGAATAAATCATCAATCCGGTAGTGGATCTGTTCTTGATTGTCACTTTATTTAATTCCATGTCACAGCGTATCTTTTTTTTTAACAAATATATGCGGTGCTCCGCGGTGAGTTCTTTGGAATGAATCTTTTGTGCATCGATTCGACACTTCTGGATTGAGCCGTCGTGAGATTTATGTAGAAGTTTATGCGGGTTGATCAATCGATCAAACTCTACCGTGTTGGTGGCAGTAATTCACCCGGAAATTGAAACAAAATGTTTTGGTTCAACATTATCACATTACATATTTTGTTGAAATATCGTTTTCACCGTCTTAAATATTTACTCTTAAACAAAGAAAGCGGCGTTCTTCCATGAGAAAAATAAAATGATTTTTCACCGGGCACAAAATTTCACTCTCTTGAAGCGTTCAATTGTTGCAAAATATTTGATCAACCAATCCGTAGTATAGTCAAAATGTCGATTGGTAAGATAATTAGTTAAAAAGTGTTTATCTTGAATGTTAATGTCGACAATAGCATTTCTATTTGTATTATGTGAAGGCATTCTACATTCAATCTGGGTATGAAATAAATATGTAAAGCGGCGAAAAGTCGAAATGAGCGAATCGAAGGTAGAATCAAGCAGAGCGATTGATCGAAATTTTAAGCATACGACCCATTTGATTCATTTTGCTTCTGGGTGATAAAACTAGCTTTCTTGGAGGGTTGATTTTTAGTTCAGTTCTCCTTTTCATTGAAGGTCTTTCAAAATTGTATTACGGCTTGGCAAAATTTTCTTTGTTGACCACGTGATAATTGTATGACTTTATGTCTTCTTAAGGCGGTGCGATGTCCGGCCTGGCATCGTAACGTCTGATCAGGTCATACATTGACAAAATGTCTTTTCCATATGAAATAGGTTTCTCCGTGAATTTGTTTAAATATCATCGAGCTTAAATTTCTTCTTGAACAAATCGGCCTTCTTTCAAAGCTTTGGTTTGCTGTAAATCCATTCTTGGAAAAATTATTTCATTTTCGATTCTTACGGCCTTTCTCGAGGCTTGATATCGAGGTATCTGGCCTTAATTGATCTCGAGCGAATCTATGATATTTCTCTTCGTTTTTGATATAATGTGGAGCGTATAGAAGAGAATGAACTTCGACTTCGTATTGCATTATCGTTTTGGGAGTTAGATTAAAAAAATTTGTCTTTGTAAAAGTCGGCGATGGAAGAATGAACCGTCTTTGAATCTTTTGACTCATCAGATCGGTAATGGGTATCATTTCAAATCTTTCACTATCTATTTGAGCGCGCTTTCGCTTCCCATCTGGTCCAATCTACTCTTCTTACGTTTTGGGCAAATCATCATCAAAATTTTTTTTGATTTTAAGCGGCCAATTTTCATATATGGGATCACGGCTCCCGAATCTTGGTGGTTTGAGCGTTTGAAAGATCCTCAAATGTTGATCCTCGTCGTCATACTCGATTTTTCATAGAGCTCGACAACCGGAAATCTTCTCGCGATTCATTGATTTTCCGCCTTCAGGTTGTATTTATCGTTAGAATTATCTTATTGTGATTCGAGTCTGCATTTTCAGAGGGTGACCTCTAACCTTTCAGCGTTCTTGAGGCAAGTGTCGAAATTATAAAGTATTTATATGATACATATTTATTAAATATCATACATGAAATTAAATATCATACATGAAATTAAGAACGTATGGATTCAGCAACTTTAATCGTCCCATAGCCGTATTGCTCAATTCATTTTGTAAGTTCTTAATTTCTTTCACTATCCCTTTTCTTTCGGTGACGCCTTGGTGTTGGAATCGTGATTGGGAATTAGAAATCGATCTTGTCAGGTGAGTTGCTTATTGAATGGGGATTTAGGATTGATGTTTGTTAATTTTAGTTTGTTGATTGAATGCGGTAATTAATATTGGCGTTAGAGTCGTCTGGAGTAAACATGAGGAGATATCGATTTGGGTAAGATTGGTGTAATTATGAGTTTCATTTATAAGTTGCATGTATTAGGCATATTTAGAAGAGTTATTTTTATAGGTTGTATCGAGGAGGAATCGAGGGAGCATCATGACGACACAAACGGGTGAGACATCTTAATGTAAATTGGTTTAAGTATGCATTTGTTTTACGACATTATAAATTGTAATGTAGATATTTACGTCGTATTGAATCGTATATAAATGTTGATTCTTGGCGCTGCATGATTAATGATTTCTGATGATTACAATAGTTAGTTTAGCGTATGATTTTATAGAAATGTTTTAAAACGTTAAATCATAATGTGATAAGCAGGAAATGTCGGAAAATTGTGATAGGAAGAGTATGTTACAGTCTGTTGAGATATGAAAGTTGACGAGATGGTGATTAGGGAATCTTAGTATCGACTACGGCATTTTGAGGTTAAATTCGTTAAATTTTACAGTATCAGTATTAGGTATGTAGAGTATGGTTAATTTTACGCTACCTTGAAAACGTGGTAGGGTGGCGACTATGAATGAAAGTCAAAACCTATCTGATTATAAATGACATTTCGAAAATGATTTGATATAGAGCGAAGCGAAATGATTTAATGAAAATTATTGATCAGCGATTGATCTGATGTATCTGACGTATTACAGCGTATTATTGAGTTATATTGTTATATTTACGCCTACGGCGTATTGTTGATCGTTGTTACATTCTTGAGTTCTGGGTTTGCAAATTTACATTATGCATACGATTGTTTCTTGTCTTTGTCTTGAGCTTACTTTAGCATTCTTGTCAAACTTTTAGCTTATGATCTTGTTGATAATTCGGAAAAAGGCATTTGGGTAGAAGCTGTTTTTGTTGAAGTATAGTTTTGGAAAGCTTAAAGAACTTTTGGTGCGTCTGAAATTAAATGTCTTTAATTCTGTATTTATTTTTTAAAGATTTCGTCTTGTATTTGTGATATGAATTAAGTTAAGTAGTATATGAATTGCAAATAGTTTAGTGATGATTTGATTAGATACACCACTTGCTGTTGCGTGTACAGTGGAGCATTGTAATCGTAATCGTCAGTCATCTGATATTACACTTGATTGACCCAGATAAGGGTCATTCGGGGTGTGACAACTGATAAGGATAGTTCAATCATTGATCCAACTATCTCCTCTGACGAGGCCAACGGAACCATGAGATCTTGATCGGGGGCATCATCCTTTCTCCAACTATATGTTTTAAGTTAACAACGATGAATTTCTTAAATTTTTAAACTCCATTTGCTGCTACTACATGCTAATGACTAGCTTTAATCAAAAGTTCTCTCATCATCGAATGGGGTAATTAACTACAAGTGCTTGCACTCTAGAAAAGGTACACACAAAAATGAGGGAGAAATCTCTAAGTAGTGTCTTATTTGCAATTTCATCTGTCTTCTAAAAGTTTGACTTGGCGCTAACCAAAACTCTCTTATCGAGAGATCGAGCACCAATTTTCAGAGTCCACATCTTCAAGCTTGATGTAGGCAAATAATTATGAGATAAAGCCTACAATGCTACAAATAATACTAAGCTCTCAATTTGGGGGCTTAACTACGAAGGATCCAAACACCTACATCACAGACTTCTATTAAAAATTTTTATATATTCAAATATAATGGAATTTTGGATAATACCATCAAACTCGTTGTTATTCTCCCTCAAAGATTGAGCAATGAGTTAGTTGAACTCTTTACTAGCAATTTCATCAGGAGATGGAAAGATTGGCTATGTTTTTGTCCAAGTATTTCTCACCTGCATGGAATGCAAGGATGAGGATTGAAATCTTTAACTTTGTCTAGATTGAGGGGGGAAACACCTTATGATTCTTGGGAGATGTTCAAGGACCTCTTGAGGAAGTGTCAACACAACGAACTTCCCGTGAGTAAATTTTGCCAAAAAATATTGGCTTAGATATATCAATGTCGCAATGGACAACATCTCACAAGCTACACGTAGGAGGCTACATGATTTATTAGAAGAAATGGTCGTGAATAATTATCAATAATCAAGTGAGAATTTTAGCTACAATGCAAAATGCATATCCTATAGCTGCACTCAAAACCCAAATTGCTCCACTAACAAAGAGACTCAACAACTTTGTAATTAATGTTGTTCATATTTCAGCAACATGTGACTTCATGAAGGGGAGCACATGAGCAGTGATTCAGGAAAATATATCTGTTTGCCCTAGCATCTAGAGCAAGCAAACTTCATAAGGAATTAGCAACAACATAATCCAGGGGCCACTAGAATCCTCATGAAAAATACACAAGCTAATCAACAACCTGGGATGTTCTAACCACCCAAATTTTCTCAATAGTGAAGTTTTCAAAAGCAAAGCATAAGAGGTGTCCTTGAAGGATATAGTAACACAGTTAACCCTCATCACTACTCAGTTTATGATGTAAACCTGCGCCACACTATAAAAGCAAGATGCTTCAATTCAAAAATAAAAAACACCAATCAAAAACATTGACATACAACTAGGACAACTGTCACAACAATTGTTTGCAGCAAGAGCATATTAAGGCTGTTACTTTACACAATGGCAAGCAGCTGCCTACAAATAAAAGGTTGTTTTGCAAACAATTGTTGTGACGTTTAGGCTGCAAGAGCATATTAAGGCTGTTACTCTGCCTCTTATATTAAGGTTGATTAAAGGTGTGGCCTAAGTCAAAATTATTTCTAAACAATCCGCTGCTATATATACCACCACTAACATATCCTTAGCGCTTCCAAAAGCAAAAAATGGATAAGGAATTCTTTAACTTCCTAGATGTTTTTAAAAAGCTGTGCATCAATGTTTCATTCGTCGATACACTAGAGCAAATGAAGAGTTATGTGAAATAAATGAAGGAATCCTCTCCAATAAGAAGAAATTAAAGGACCATGAAATAGTAGCAAAGATTGAAGGCTTCTATGCTGCAAAAAAAGCTGCCTACAAATAAAAGTATCCAAACAATTTTACTATTCCCCTGCATGAATGCAGGAGAATACTTTGACAACATCCTATCTTTGGGTTAGCATCAACGTTGTGCCATTATCATTTAGAAAAAAATTAGGACTGGGTGACGTCAAACCTACCACAATCTCCCTTCAGCTGATAAATAGCTTAGTTAAACACCCTGAGGCATCGTAGAGGATGTTTAAATCAAAGTCAGTCAAGGAATTCATCTTTCCTACAGATTTTGTCACTTTGTCATTCTAGATATGGATGATAGGAAGCACAAGCATCCGATCATTTTGGATCATCTTCTTGCCAACAAGAAGAGCATAAATAGATATTCAAAATGGAGAGTCATTGTGGGCTCTGAAAATTAGCATCCAACCTCTTAATGAAGAGAATTTAAAATAATATCGGTCAAATTTTTAGAAGCGATGAAATAATAGATAAGACACTACTTAGAGATTTCATCCTCATTATGAGGACTTTAGATCTAGTTCCAGGTTTCTTATAGGCGCAAGAACCTATAGTTAATTACCTCATGCTTGTGAGAACTTTAAAGGAGTTAGATCGCTAATTGTTTAACATATAGTAGCAGCAAATGGAGTTTTCGAGTTTAGAATTTATGAAGTTCATCATCACTTAACTTAAAATGGATGATTGGGGAAATGATGACGCGCCCAATCAAGATCTCATAGTTCTATTATTCTGAGTTGTCGTGGTACTCTAGTTAAGAGAGTCAACCCTTAACCAAATCATCATTGATTGCGTCGTCCAAGGTAACCTTATAAACTTGGGGTGGTGTTTCTCTAAGAAGACAGACTTAAGTCCACCTTAGCTGGAAAAGAGTTTTATGTCTTATCAAGTGTACTATATGATTCACATCTTAAAGGGCAGAGCCATTGAGAAACATACGAGCTATAGTCGTGACTGAAATATAGCGGGGACATTGAGAGGGTCAATCTATCCGTTAAAGACCACGATCGTGTAATCATATGTAGGCTCTTGGTGAATCAAATGACGAAGACATATGTTACGTCCTTACTAGCATGAGATTGATTGAGAGTGAACATAGTGACGTACCTGATTTATTATTTGCTCTTTGTGAACTAGGGTTTCCTTAATTTATCATCTATGATAAATAGTTGCAAATGGGTGGATGGAGTGAATTTAACTTTAAGTATCTACATGATGAATTTCATTTAATCATTTAAACTTAGCTTCTTTTGCATTTCTCTTGTTTTTGTAAAATTTGAATTTATTTTGATTTGACATTAAATTTTGAATATAATTTGATAGTGATATCCCCTCCGGTTGAAATTTTCCTTCAACATAGTCATCATCTGATGTAGATCTTGTCAACTCTACTTATGTGCTTATAGAGAATCAAGTCTATAGACATAAAATTATGTTTTCAACCTGGTTTAAAGTTCAACTTTTTTTTAAAAACTAAAGCTTCTTCATTTATATAATTGATGGTCATATGCAAATGTAAAATCAAATATTATCCCTAGTAATTCAGTATTTGATTTGTAATCAATTTTGTCAACTCCTGTCATTGTCAAGAGGAAGATCGGATTGATTAGATGGGAGTTAGGACTTTATCGTATAAACAAAGTAGCCCGTTAATAGTGTGGATATGCATCATTCTCTAAGAATTAAGCTTATGAAATACATGTCTATTTTCTGATTAATCATCATCTCGCAAAGAGGTTTGCATGCTTTTCAAGGAAAAGTGGGCTTTGAATCCCTTTAATATCAACCCACACAACATCCTCGGACACTAGCTCTAAACTTTTAGCATAGTGTCAGGGCCCATGCAGGTGGTCTCTAATTTTAATGATACTCACATGCATTTTAGTGTAATAAGATCAAGCAAAGAATTGTCTCGCAATGCGTGTGAATATTGCATTCGTCTGAGAGTTTATGCAAGCTTAAAACATTTAAGAAGATCATTTTCGAGTACATGAAAGAAATCATTTTTTTATTTAATCCTTTGAACATATTTCATAGCCTTCAAATTAAAGAGATTGATTGCTTCAAAATATGTGCAAATATTTATCGCCTTTAAACGCTTTGTGAATTTCATAGCATTTGAATCAAAACATTGATGTTACCTCATAGTGCGAGAAATGTTTCGATCTTGTCAAATTATCTATTTATTGAAAAATTGGCATAAATTTTGAAGCACATGAATGTGGGATAAAACCATTTCAAAATGCATGCAATGAATCCATTCCATTCGAGAGATCACGTGTATTTCAAAACATTCAACTTCAAAGGGGGTGGTTGCTATGGAATACATGCAAGGATTCATCATAGATTTCATTCATACTTCCTTTCTGAAACTTTTCAAACCACTCCATGAGACATGTAATGCAACTCAAGCAATCATTAGAAAGCTTCAATCATGCTCATTAACAACTTGTGAGATCACATCTATGCTTCTAAGCAAACTCCCCCATCCTTTGTGGTTCAATTCTTCATTCATCTACACAACCTAAGCGTTCTTTCTTCAGTTAAAGATTAATTGTCAAATTCATAATAATTTCATTTGCATTTATTAACAATCTATCAAGTGGCATTCTCATTGCGAGTGAGATGAGTTGTTGAACCTAATTCATTTTTTCTTCCACATTGGACTTGATCATATCTTCATCATGCAACCTTTTGTAAATGTGAAAAGTGCATTTGACTCGAATTCTTTTGCTCATTTGATGCTCGACATAATGCAATCCAAATGTCTATTGAAACTCATCAATCATAATAATCGACAAACGATTCATTTAAGTGTTTAGTTCTTGCAACTCACTTTTGTGTTAAAATTTTATATTTTATTGGAAAACTTATTCGGATTGCATTTACGTTTGAAGGCTAGGTTTTAATCCAACAGTAGACTTTCGATGTCCTAATTATGCGTCCAATCATATTTGTATTTTAGATCACTTGAAATAAGATATTGCAATATTCAATTCGTATTTGTTAAAGGAATTCATATTCATGACACACTTCATGAACCCATTTTGAATTCACATTTCATTTGGAAATATAGTCTACAAGCTCATTTCAAGTCGATTTAGTTCAACCAGTTCAATTCCAAGTCTTGTTTAAGTTTTGCATAAATACAAAATTTCGGTGAAATTTCGGAACCTCCTAGCATCATCTCCACATAAGGGGCTACTTTAGGAGTACCAAGACCTTCCCACTACGCTTATGGAAAGCGTGCATGCGTGCATGGTAGGTGCCTTGCGACACCACGGCCAAAGAAGTCTTTATACCTACCGCGCTTATGAAAAGTGTGCAAGGCCTTCGATACTTATATGAAAATCTTAATTTTCTCTCCATGTTGAAGCAACACGAACGAGTACTTATCATCTAATAATTCTTTGCAATTATAAGAAAACAATAAACACAAGTTTGTAATATCTTATGCGTTGCACATTTGAATACACAGTTATTTTAATTTGAAATTCGACAGCCTCCGAACATCATCCACGTGTTGGGGAGCTGCATCGGGAGTAGAGAGCCTTCTCACCACACTTATGAGAAGCGTGCATGCTAGATGTCTTACGACACGAGGCCAAAAGGAACTCGTACCAACCACGCTTATGGGAAGCGCGCATAGGCCTTCAATACATGTATGAAAAGCAACCTAGTTTCCTCTCCGTGTTAAAGCAACACGAACGAGTATTTAGTATCTATCAATTATTTACAATTATGAGGAAACAACAAAATACAGGTATGCAATACTACATGTGTTACATTTTCAAAAGCATAGTTATTTTAATTTAAAATTCGGTGGCCTCTTAGTGTCATGTCGTATGAGGAGGGAGCGTATCAGTCTAGGCTTACGCGTTTATGGGAATCGTGCATGGTAGGTGTCTTTTGACACCACGGCTAAGGTTTTCATACCTACCATGCTGATGAGAAGCATCCATAGGCCTTCGAAACTTACATAAAAAGCATCCGAGTTTCCTCATCGTGTTAAAGCAACACGAACGAGTACTAAGATCTAGCAAGTTTTTCCGATGTGTTGAAGTAACACGAGTAAATTTGACACATTAATTTTTTTTACCTTCATTTGTAAAGCCATCAATGATAAATTTATAAGGTGGCAAGTCAAAATGGGACGACAATATATAACAAATTTTAAGGATGATAGAATGATGAATTTGCAAAGTCAAACAAACACACACTCTCTCTCTCTCTCCCCCTCCCTCTTTCTCTCTTTTTTAGAGAGAATTCCTTGTTAGAGAGAGGAAATAGGTGAGAGAAGTTGAGATTAATGGGAGGATTTGATTCTCGGTTTAGATTGCAAGTAGAGAGAGAAAGAGTATTGAAGGTTGTTGTATTGTGTAAGAGCAAGCTAAAGGGCTGCAGGTTTGTGATAGAGGTTGCCAAAGCAAGGCTACACATAATGGAATGCTTTTGAGAGTGAAGAATTGGATGGGTTAAAGGAGATAGAAGAAAGAAAGCAAACCCGGATCTTGAAGCACGAGGCAGTGGTGGAATAGGAGGGTCGTCCAAACTTAAGTTGATAATTGAGAAGAGAACCGATTCGGGTGGCTTTTGGTTCGATATAGGAGAGATGGGGAATGAAGAATTTAGGAAGGATTTGAAATGTAGTCAGGCTATTGGTGTTTGGTTGAAGGAAATAGGATTGGATTTGTTGGGCTCAGGCAGGATGGCTGGTGATGCTACAGTGCAAGTCGGCTGCTTGGAGCAGTGGAGGGATCATGAGAAAGAGGTCGGCAGCTGGGAAAGACTGAACGGGGATTTGGCTGGTTGGATGGCTCGCTTGCGGGAGAAGTGTACTACGGCGGCACTGTAGAGGAAAGAGGGAGAGAGAGGAGAGAGAGAGAAGAGTGACGGAGAGGAATTATCATGCTAAGGCTGCAGGAAGCCGAGAAAGAGACAGAGAGAGTGGCTTGGCTGGCTTGGGTTCCCAGTCCAAGAGGAGAAAATGAAAGAGGGGAAGATCGAGTGGGCTGTCGTGGAGGCCTTGTGAACTGGAGGGGCGAGAGGATGCCCTTCGACTTGACCAGTTCGCACAAAGGATGATCTACAGGGATGAGAAGTTGGCAGCTGCGTGCGATTGGCTCTGTGCGAGAACGAGAGTGCGAGGGAAGCCCAAAGAAAATAAAGGGGAGATGTTATGTTCAAGAGAGAGTGGCGGCGCGTGAATAAGAGTTTAGGCCATGGTGTTGTGAGTGTTATGAGCCCCTAGGGTTAGATATTAGTGAGTATTTATATAATTTCTTCCCCTTTTTTATTTTAGTGATTAAATAAAGTCCAATTTTGACTTTTCATAATTATGACACTAAATAGGCAATATGGATGTCGATTTTAGATTATTTCAATATTCCGGACGTATCGGCAGTCCGTTTAGTAATCAAAGTTTGATTGGTTCTCTTCGGGAGCGAATTGGGTCAATTTTAGCTCAAAATGCGTTGTCATCTAACGCTCAACACTTTCGCCGAACGCGTCCGGGTCAGTGCGAGATAGTCGTTTGATAGTTTTCGACGTTCCGATGCTAACAATGCAATCAATTACGTAAATAGATATCGTTTTGACATTGTTGCAGCCTTACGACTCTGATATGCGCGTAGGCGCGTCGATGACTCTCCTTCTTGATTGGTCAACCATCGGATTGCGCGAGACATATATTTGAATTAATTTTGACATTTTGATCACATTGGTGAAGTTCGTTTGTCAATCAGAAATCATTTTGACTAGTTTCGGTGACGATCAAGGTATCCAGGCTTCAATTTAAACGATGCCACATCCATGGCTCATCGAATTTGCTTCATAAATTTAATTCGACTTATGGACCATGGGTAGAGTTCAACAATCGTATCTAAGCGTTTGAGCTAATTTGGTAACATTCAAGGTCTCTAATGACCTTAAAGATTAATTTGATGAGAAAAAATATCATCTAATAACTACTAGTATCATTAGATGTCGAGAACATCATATAAAGTCACTAAAGACTACTCAATTAAAATTGGATAAAATTGAATGCAATGAAGTGAAACAAAAAAAAAAAACTCATCAAAGTAGAAATAACAATCCTCAACTGCAGGCAGCAAAAAAAATTTATTCAAGTATGACTGATTAAAATCCAAAGTAAAAGATCTTATGTCACTTCTCAGTTAAGAAAACATAGATGGAAAAAAAATTTAAGTCAAGCAATTCAACATTTCTAACCTTGTAGTTTGTTTAATTTAGTTTTTATTATGTCAAGTCTAATTATGATTTTGCTTTGTTAAATAAAAGGAAGTAAAGATCAAGGCGAGAGTAACGAAGGCAAATGCAGACATACAATTGATCTAGAAGTTGAATAGCTCCTCCATATTGGGAAGTTCATATCCCCTTCACTTTTATTGCTTCTCAAGTTTATTTCACTTTTTTAATTTTCATGCATTAGAGACATTGCATAACCTAAATGTGGCAAATAATTTTTATTGTTATTTTTTTCACTTTAAAGTATTGTATTATTTTTACTATATTGTATTAGTTTTGCTCCTAAAATTATTTTATATTGGTCTTTTTATTAAACATTTTTCTTGAGCTTTGTTATATATTCTTACTTTCAATTCTATAATGTGCAATTTTTTTTTATTTTTAGGAGACAGTAGTGGATTTGTATCTTGCCTATTGCTATCGTCTTCTTGCTTTAACCACCACTTTGTATTGAAATAAATAAATACTTTGTTTCAGTGTTGTCAATTATTTGCAAATGACGTCTAAAATAAGAATGATTTAATTATATATGTTAAATTTTTAAAGCCAATTTGATGAATGAGATTAATTTATTGAACAATAAATTGTATGTTAATTACAGTATTTATACACATCCTAGTTGTAGTTTGTATTGGATCAGATAAGGCATATAGATTTAAACTTAAACTAAGAAGAAAGGTTAACTTGAATAATTAGGTACATTAAATTTTTTGTCCAGTTGGTTATGTAACACAAAAATAGTGAGTATAATAATTTAGACAAAAAATTGCGAGTTAAGCATCTCTAGCATTACAAAAAGAAGAGTTATCATCTGACTAAAAAGAAGGGATGAGAGTTATCATCCACATAACAGAAATAAGGAATAATGTTTGAATATATAATCATCCTTCATATTAGTCCATTATATATGCTTGGTTAATAATATTATTATATCAATACTCATATTTGTCAATTATGCATAATAACAATGCTTGGTTAACAGTAAATAGGTCAACAAAAGCACAAACATATTTCACAAGAAATGATACCCAATGTCTGAGTTTTTTATCATATTAATGATGATATTGACATGCATCCACCAAAAGTTCTTCACACACTAAAGAAGAGGGTGCACAAAGTGAAATGAAGTCAATGGGTGAGCCAATGGATAAGAAAATAAGGATGCCACACTTAAGGGAAATTTGCCTTATGAAAATGTTAATAAGATGAATATTTTAATGTTATTGCAAATACTCCATGTGCTGAATTAAAGTTCCAAAAAAATAATAATGTAATGAAAAAGAAAATGAACATGTTATATGGATCTTCATCTCGATCATATAGATTAATATTAATTGAACGCATTTTTCTTACTTTGCTTGAAGATTTAGATGATGTGAGCCATTGTATAAATTTCAAAAGATGTGAAATAAAAATATTTTTTCATATGTATAAATGCAAAAGAAAGGGGTGGATTCTCGCTCTTTTATGATGACAAACGATATTTTTCTATTTATTCTTAGTATCTAACTTTTTCAGTACCATTCCAGATGTAGAAGTTCATACAGTACTTTTCTTAAGATATGTGAATTCATGCTTACATACTCTTATGAATTTATGCATGATTTTTGTTTACATTTGTACTTGATAATTTTATGAAAATTGGTTCAGTAACTAGAATCTTTGCTCTTATAGAGAAGTATATGATTATAAGTATTTGTCAATTTAATCCTCATCTTGATTATTCTTTTTGTATTATATATTGCCTTTGTTTCTTGTCCAACATTTAGTAATGATCTTCTATAACATATGTTAATTTTTTCTTTGATCATCTGTAAACCTCTGACATTGTTACACATAAAGTTGCTCCTGATCTAGGTAAAAGTGTGATAAAGCATCTTGGACAAACATCAAGCAATCAATGAGACATTCAATCAAACTAAATAAATAATGCAATTAAATGTGTCTTCAACAACTATGCCAATTAAGCAGCAGAGTAGCTCATCTGGGAGCTTCTTATATTTACCTTTTGTAGACCCAAGCTGCATATATACAGACGCTCATATGCCCACAATTCCCTTAAATAAAATTCTCCCTGAGCTTGAATTCTGGTAGGATAGTAGGACCAAAACTAGGACCAACCACGATAAACAACTATAACAAATAAGGGAGGTCATGTGACAAGTGCATAAAAATTTAATATAAATCTTGATTAACTTACTACATTATCATTCTTTATATCCCACAAGAAACGCAATATGTTCTCTCTTAATTCTTTAACAGCACTTTGTGAAACCTGATCGGCATAAGAGAAACTGCTACAGAAGGAATCATGTTATTATCACCATATAACAATTTATCCTGACATTAGAAACTAGTACAAATACTTATATCCAACACATCCAAATCTCCTCCACATCTCTGGTTTAAGAAACAAAGTAAGAATGTAAACCTAGCTAGACACCTAAATTCCAAGTAGTTGATATAACGCTTTGCAATGCCCAACCTTCACGACAAGGATGGCAGGGCGGTGCTAAGCCAAAGATAGCAACATTTACTAACACCAAACAAATCAGTAAGATGGTAGTAACTAAGTAACAAATGTCAAGAATCTAAATGTAGCTGGGTGCGTGAATAGTAATAGATATAATGTATACAGTGCAGAAAGAGTTTTCAAACAAAATGGGACAGCAACCAAAATTGATGCAGAGAGCACGTTTTCAATCAGGATGGTAGGTTTCAACCCAAAAAAAAGGTCATAAGAAGAGCACAATGACAACGATCACATCACAGCAGGTTAAATGTATAACATGTTTAGGAAAATCAGACAGCAGTTCGAAGGGAACTATAGAAGAAAATCAACACAAAAGAGAGAAAGGTTTGAGTGCAGTACATAGTAGATCATAAACAACTAGCTTCTTCAACTCACTTCTCGGCGTCTGAATGTTAAAAAGCTACTCCATGGATCAGAAGGCAACTACTGCCCTTTACTTGCATCCTAGCTACGTCTATATTGGCCAAGCTCTTGGTGGCCCAACCGCAAATTCTGTGGTTTTAAGGCCCTCGAAGTGAATAAGTTTTGTTGACCTATGGCCCTCTAAGGTGCTATGCTTTCAAGATATACCCAACAACAACAACAACAACAACAAGCCTTTATCCCACTAAGTGGGGTCGGCTACATGAACTATTCGTCTCCATTGTATCCTATTATGTGTCAAATTCTCATTTAATTCAAGTATACTAAGGTCATTTTTTATACATCTTAACTAAGTCTTTTTAAGTCTACCTCTACCTTTCTTAACATAAGGCAAATCTAATGCATCTACTCTCCTAATCGGTCATGGACGGACGCTTTATGTGGCCAAATCATCTAAGGCATCTCTCTAATCTTATCTGTCCTTTACTCCAACTTTTTAGGTGAGCATTACACATTTCACATTTTATCTCTAAGAGTAAAGCCACTCATCCACGAGCATCCTCATCGCAACTTAACTTGAGTCTCATTCTTCTCTTTTATTGGCAACATTTTATAAATCATTGCAGGTCTTATAACCATCTTATATAAATTTTCCTCAAGTTTCAGCGGTACTTTTCTATCACACAACAGGCCAGATGCATTCCTCCACTTCAACCATCCAACTTGAATTTTACTAATAACATCTCCATCTATTTCACCATCATTTTGAACAATAGAGTCTAAATATCTGAATCGCTCATTCTTTTTAATGACTTGTTCACCTAATGTCACAACACTACCACTAGAACTTCTACAACTAAAATTACACTCAATATATTCAGTTTTAGATCTACTTAAATGAAAAACTTTAAACTCTAAGGTTGATGTCCATAATTCAAGTTACTCTTGGACTCCCTCTCTAGTGTTATCAACAAGAAGAATATCATCAACAAAAAGCATACACCAAGGTACATCTTCCTGTAAATGCCTAGTAAGAACATCCATAACCAAAACAAAAAAGATAAGGGCTTCAAGTTGATCCTTGATGTAATCCAACTGAAATAGGAAAACATTTTGTCAATCCTCCTTGTGTTTGGACACAAGTAATAGCTCTAGTATACATATCCTTAATGACTTGAATATAACCAATATTAACTCATTTCTTTTCTATAACTCTCCCACCTTTAGACTCTAAGGTTGACCTCCATAATTCAAGTTTCTCTTGAACTCCCTCTCTAGTCTTATCAACAAGAAGAATATCATCAACAAAAAGCATACACCAAGGTACATCTTCCTATAAATTCCTAGTAAGAACATCCATAACCAAAGCAAAAAGATAAGGGCTTAAAGCTGATCCTTGATGTAATCCAACTGAAATTGGAAAATATTTTGTCAATCCTCCTTGTGTTTGGACACAAGTAACAGCTCTAGTATACATATCCTTAAGGACTTGAATATAACCAATATTAACTCATTTCTTTTATATAACTCTCCAAAGAACATCTCTTGAAACTTTATCATAAGTTTTCTCTAAATCAATAAATATAATATGTAGATCCTCCTTACTTTCTCTATACTTCTCCATCAAACCTCTTAACAAATATATATCATCCATAGTAGATCTACCAGGCATGAAACCAAACTGATTGTGAAAATTTTTGTATCGCATCGTAACCTATGCTCAATTAATCTCTCCCATAATTTTAATGTATGACACATTAACTTAATTCCTCTATAATTTGCACACTTCTCTTGTGCATCACCTTTATTCTTAAATATAATAACTAACAAATTTTTCTCCACTCATTTAGCATCTTTTTAGTCTTTAAAATAATATCAAAAAGATTTGTAAGCCAAAAAATTCCTTGATCTCCTAAATATTTCCACACTTCTCTTGGAATATCATCAGGCCATACTATTTTTCCACATTTCATTTTCTTTAAAGTTTCTGTAACTTCAGATTTACTAATACGAAGATAAAAACAAAATTCTCTATTTTTGTTTAGGATATTAAGATTGCTAAAATCAATCGTATCTTCAAATCTTTCATTGAAAAGTTTATCAAAATACCTCATCCACCTATTTTCAATATCATTTTCTAAAAGTACCTTATGATTTTCATCCTTAATACACCTCACTTGAACTAGATATTTACTTCTCCTATCAAGATATATACCCACAAAGAAAAAAAAAGAAAAATTTATAAAAAACCCCGTTCATCTTGTTTGTAATAATTCAAGTCCATGGCTTGATTTGCATTGGTTGGTTATAAAGTTTTGATTTAAGCCTGCAACTTATACATACCAGTTTTTTTCTGGTTATTGTTTTTGGTGGCATATTATTTGATGACAAATCACCACATAAGTTTATTGCTACCCATTTGCTCCCTCCTATTTCATTGCAAGTGGGTCAATCACAAAAACTTTCATTTGTAATTGACAATAAATTGAATAGCTAAGGGCCAATTTCGAAACATGTTTATTTTTTATTTTTTTAAAGGTTGGAGTAGCTCCAGTGATAGATAAGATTAGAGAGAGTCATCTTAATGATTTGATCAGATAAAACATCGGTCGTTTGATGACCGAGTTAGAAAAGTAGATGTATTAGATTCAACTTATTTTAAGAACTGTAGAAGTAGACCTAAAAAGGCTTAGTTATGAAGTATAAAAAATAACCTTATTTTTTGAGAATTAAATGAGAATTTGACACTTAATAAGGCACAATGGAGAAGAAAGATTTATGTAGCTGACCCCTCGTAGTGAGATAAAACCTTATTGTTGTTGTTGTTGTATTTTTTAAATTATAATTATTTAGTAATTTTTTTAACTATTCTTATTGTTTATGCATGACTAAATCAAGTTATCTTTAAAAAAAACAGTCAAAATAATTTTGAGGTATTTAAGTATTTTCAATAACATCTACTACAATTAGCCACCGCAATCGATTTCACTACTACCATTGTCATCGTCTTGCCTGCCTAGTTGATAATTGTCGCCACTAACGCATAAATCAACTTATTTGATATTCAATAAAAATAAAAAAATATTTAAATATTTTTAAGATACTAAACATCTTTCAGTTCATAATAAAATATAAATTAAATTAAATTAAATTAAAAATTAAAAAAAGTAATCCCAAATAGCCCCTAAGGCTAGGGGTCAAGTTTATTAGCTTTATAAATTAAACATAAAATATTAAACTGAAAATAAAATATTAAACAGCTATAAGCCTATTTGGAATAACTTTAGGTTTATGCTTTTTTTTCATTTAGGAAAAACATGTTTAGTTAGTGTTTTGTAATTTTTCTAACAAACAAACACCTAAAAATATCTTTTATTTATTTTCATTATTTTCAAAGCAAGAAAATCCAACCACCAAAGCTCAAGTACCACATCAGCTAGCTTCACACATGTTGTTAGGCAACCCATGCCTACCGCCAGTAACCCCTTGCAAAAGCCAATGGACAATCCCACACTCACTGTCAATTAGCCCTATGCCCATCAACCAGCCTCACAACCACAACAATTTGACAGCCACCAGCCAACCCCGCACCGAAGTAATAGTTAATAAAAATGAAAATAAAATTAACATATATTTAATATGTCAAAACTGTTTTTATCTCATATTAAAATGTAAAGAAAATAATTTTTTTTTTAAAAAAACAAAAATGAAAAGAAAAATGATTTGAAATAGCTCTTAAGTTTTTGAAAATAAATTAAACTTACTGATTTCACAAATAGATGCATACACATGCCAGCATACTGCATTTCAAGCTGATGAATTATTACGCTGCTTGTTTACCTGCATAAAATTACACTTCACACCTTGGTGTTACACTTGTCTGTTGCAAACTAATATAGTGTCGTTTCATTTCATTTGTGCTGAATAGCTTACTAGCATTATTGAATGACAATCTGTTCTGTTGCTGTTTAGAATATGAACTACTAGATGCGTCTAGTTTTGTTCAAACTTCTGCTTGCATCCAGTAGTTTTGTATCCATTTGGCTTGTTCTGTTTGTCAACATGCTTCTTCCTCGTGTGAAGCTTTTTGTGGATCTTTCCTATTGAGATTCTATGATGCAAGACATTACTTATTTGGCATCTTTTGAATTTTCTATAAATAGCTTACGAGATAAAATCCCAAAATAGTCCCGTACTACTTGTATGTGATCAATTTAATATCAAAGTATCATATTTCTACAATTCAATCCCTCAATTATACAAATTTGATACAAAATTATGTCTCATATAAAAATAATGATAGGATATTAATCTCAATTTAGTCTCTCGATTGAATAAAATTTATCACAATTTAATCCCTAAAGAACTATTTAGATCAATTTTATATAACCTCGAGACTAAATTGAAGAAATGTTATACTCTAGGATTAAATAATTACTTGCATGGCTTACAACTATGTTTTACTGATTTACTATGATTGTAATCTGATCCATGTCTTGATATCATATTACACTACTATGCATATTTAAAATATTTTAGAACAAGTACTTCTAATTACTAAATAAAAATTAATGCATATGATAAGAAGGAAAATCTCATGAAATTATTATAGGTGAACTATTTTATGAACCTGCTCAGGTAGACAAAAGTTTTGACGAAATTAGCCTTCAACAAGAAATCTTAGAATTCCCGACTCTTGTCATTCAGGTTGGATTAAACCAATTATGTCAGGAGGGCTATTGATATGCGATGTTGGGATAGTCACCCTTATCAGCAGTTTAGGCCAACAAGCCGAATAATGACCTTCATGCTTTATAGGAGTTGAATCTATACAATATAAATGATATTTCTAATAATACAAATTGATTTAGAACTGAATAAAACTTCATGAAATCAATTACTTACATGTATATTTATTTCAACTACATACTATTCATAATTCACAACCTTACAAACTATTATTCAGCACTCATACTTGTAATTATGCCTTTATTATTGTTCAATTCTTACACATGCAAGCATGTCTTTATTTGCTGTTACTTTTATAAAAAGTTTCACTTTACATTCACGTTATTTCTGTCATGTATTGAATTTATTATAACGCCACTTATCTCACTAAGCTTTTAGCTACAATATTAAATGTTAACTTCCAAGCTAAAATAAGGAGGGTAATAGATAGACATGACTTTTAAATTGTGCAATTTTTGTGTATAATTTTGAGACCGTAAAAGCCTTTTTTTTGTACGTACAAAATTTTATTTTGAAGCTTTTACATACTCTGTATTTATGTTAGAAATTGAGTTTACATGCTTTTAGAAATGTGATCTAAATTTAAATATGATAAGTTGATAAGATTCAATTTTCACCCTCTTTCCCTAAATCGATATAAGTCAGGATGAGTTGATAGAAATTGCATCTAATTGAGTCATCCTAATCTATTACATCCAAGATTGACCTTGGAATAGAACGGATCGATTGAAGTGTGACACAATATATTTATACATGAATCATTCGAGATTCTTCTTCTTGATATCAGATATAATCCAAAAATTATCTTTTTCAAACCATATAGAAGAAATTAATATTTTTTAGATTATTTATTTGAATTTTTAATTTGTTTATTTTATAAAATAAGTTGATTGCTCATAAGTTACATGAATAGAATGTATCAATATAATTGATGGTGCACAAGTGACTGCTTATGTGGATATAGAAGAACAAATTCCTTATCAAGGAAAATGCAAAGACTACCCAAAAAGTATGTATCTGAATTTGATATGACATTTATATATTATCTAAATGGAAAGAAACAAAAACAATGACATAATATTTTAAAATTCTGTATCAAATTCTCAATTAAACTTTCCTATGCAACCAAAAGATATGCTAATTATTACTTTTAATAAGCAATTTTTTGTAATTGCAGCATAATAATAGTTTCATCCTATCTAAAATATAAAATATTACTTGATTAATTCTAGATATGTCAACATGTCATGCTTTTGTCACTACATAAAGAGCCAATATATCATTTGTATGATTATCATATGGGCACTCAATCTCAAAGATAAATAGAAATATTTGACTATAGGCATTCTTCTTAAAGAAATATCATTGAGCAATATCATTGAGCAATATTTTTGACTATAGTCCTTTTATAACTTGTGCACATAACGATATAATGTTACTATTTGTTGTACATTCACAAATTTTAAAAGATGACAATCTATTAGTTGAGTTGTACAATTTAGAAGAAAATCTTTCTTTGATTTATATGAAAATGAGAATATTATTAGTTGATACTAAGAAAATCTACAACGATAGGTGCATCACATTGTCATTGAAGTTAATATTTCTCGATCTCAATTACAATACATGACTTTTTCGTGATCTCACTGCAAAATATCTTTGGAATTAATAAAGTTGAGTCATTAGCTTGAGTTTCACTAGCCTTCCAATCTTTTTTGCTCTCTATCTGACATTTCAAGACTTACTCTTATCTATTTAGAAGTTAGATAATTTATTGTTGGACTCTTTCCATATTAATTTGATGAAATGCTAAGCTTTTTTCCTTAAACATTTCATTTTTATTTTCTAGCTGTGTAGTAGTCTCGTTTGATAGTTGCACCTTTTTTAAGTCTTAGTAGCTCATTACTTGCAATTGGTCACTCTCAAGTCTCAACTCTCAAGCTTTCATATAAATTCTAAAAAATATTTGAAAAATGTTTACCGAAAGATTAATCTAAAGCAAATTTTCAATGCTATTTTGAATAGCTTATTTCCTTTGTATTTAGCCACATTTCAATGGTCTTTGATTGTAGTTAACCAAGTGTTTCACTGTTTGATTTCTTTTGGTATTCATTGTTTGTGTACGCTGCACTTCACCCTACATCAATATTGCTATTTGAATCATTATATGAATACAAGTCCTTTGCAGCATAATCTGTATGCTCTTAATGATGACCTATAATATTGTTGTTTGTACCTTTATGTAAATAATCATTAGCAGAATGCTCTTCACCTTGTATTTCAATTGATTCATTTATGACGTTTTTGATGTGCTTATTGCTCTTCATTTTGCACTTTAGTTTTGCGTACTACTACTGTTACTCTCTATTTGCATTTAAATATAAAGTGTATTCATTCGAAAATTCCAACTACTTTCCAACGCATATAATCTCATTTAAAATGGAGTCGATTTGTTTTGTCCTTTTCCATGTTTTCGTTTCCACATACAATAAATGTTACAGAAATGACAAAGCCAAACTTTTTGTTTTTTGAAAATAACAAATGCATAAGAATACCAAATATATTCTTCATTTCATGTTAGAAAAAAAATAAAATAAAAATAAATAATAACTAAAACAAAAAATAAAAAAAAAAAACAAGTGATTCCAAACAGGCCCTAAATTAATGAACTGTATGCTATCTGCACATGTAAATGAAACAGTATCGATACACCTATAAAAGGCATAAACAACTGCAAATAACGCCCATAGTATGAGTTTGTCCCTTAACTCCCCTATCATCAGACCCTTCTAAAAATAGAACACTCAAATTTAAAGAAAGCAAATAATTTGAATCACACATCTTTTGAGTGATCTTAAATCAAGAAAAACTTTGAAAGAAAAAGAAAGGCAAGTTAAGATGAGGCATCGAGAGCGTATATTTCAAATTATTGAAAAAAAATTTTTAAAAACCAATCACCACGTTCTGCATTACCCAACCAGCCGCACCCCAAAGAGACAGTCAAAGAAAGAAAGAAACAGTCAAAGAGATAACTACCTTATCAAGCAACAGGACGAAGATCAACCAACCAAAGAACAAGGCGAACTCCACAGCCACACCCACAATCAAATCCAAATTCTACATCCCCTCCGCCAAAGATCAAGCCTGAAAACCAATAAAGCAAAAAATAAAAAATAAAAACAAACAAACAAACAGTTAACACCCTTTCTCCAAATCTCACACTGAATTTTTCCAATTTAACCAGTCAGACGAAAAACCCAAGTCCAGAACAGTACATACAATCTGAATTAATAACCTCTGCCCTCAACAAATCCCCGATCCCTTTTACTTTTTTCAACCCTTCCTCACAAGTTAAGAACTCACCTAGTAAGCGGCTACAGAAAGGGGAAACCAAATTTGGAATTACAAACTCAAAATGAACCGTGAAACGCGCAGATAAGAGAGTGATCGGAGTAGCGAAAAAGAGGAGAGAGAAAAAGCGAGATTACCGGAGCCAGCTGAGAATGGAACAGAGAGATCCGAGATCGCCGGCGTTTCACGCTTCTTCCCGCCTGAGTTTAAGCCCCCAGCCCGTGGCCTCGGGCGGACCCGATCAAAACCCAATCTCTGTAATATTTATAGTGCCGTAGAAGCTGGCTCTGGCTTGGCCACAATTTGGCTTAAGCCTTCATGTAATATTGTGGAAGACGAGGATTTTATATTATTATTACGAGACTTTTTCAAAAAAAAATCACTGATAAGATAAGATATTTTTCTACTTTAGCCAATATAAAATTATTCATCCGAAGTTCTTATAAATAAGTAAAATCTTAAATTCTAATTTAAATTTAAATCAATTCAATAATAAGTTAACATAGCAAGTTTAATTTGAATTTGATAAAATATCTTAATCAAAATTTTAATAATGCTTAATATAAATAAAATTAATTCAGGCTACTAATAAAAAAAACTATTTGAAATTCAAGGAATAAAATAATTTATCTATTTAATATTTAATCAAGCACCTAAAGAATAATTATTTCTAATAATAATTACTCATTCCTATAATTTTAATTTTACAAGATAACAAATTTATTACAACAAATAATCAAATAATAAGCATTTTTACTCATATTTTGTTAATTTAAATAACAATATTTTATCAAAATATTATGAATATCTCACTATTATTTATAGATTATATATAGAATTAATCTTATTTGAACCTTGTAAGTACCCTACCTCATCAATCATTATTTTATTAAATTAGCTATAATTGATATTTGGTGGGCCCATTTAGATCTCAAGCAAATGGATGGTTGAGTTTGACTTCAAAGGATTTGAAAATGATATGGAGCCCCCTAATTGAGTGTTGAAATGGAGTTTTAGGGGATTTAGGTTGGGTTTTTAGCTACTAGACCAAACAATCCTAGGGACCACAGAATTTGTACCACCCTAGCTAGGCATTTTGGCACTATTAACTTCAAGATGGTGTACTGTGTTGGATTGACTGGCCAACTCTCCCCTTATTTGGACCTTGGAATATGATATAAAAAAGGTATCTGTGCATTTAGGAATCTCTGCCCTTTGCTTTTTAGCTTCTTCCATGTGCTCTTCCATGCAAGTTATTGTTATTATTAGTATTAAGAACATATATATATATATATATATATATATATATATATATAGAGAGAGAGAGAGAGATTTGTGGATTTGAATATAGGATCATCTAAATTTAGTTTTCAAAAAAATTATTATAGAAATAAATATTTTGATGTGACATCCACTAATAACAAAAATATCTTGATATTTGAATTATTTTTGTTGAAATGAGCGTCTTGATAAGTTGAAACCAACAAGTTTAATATCAAAACTAATTATATGAAGTATATAAGTTTTTGGATGAAAAGACTAGAATTTGTCTTCTACAAATCTACATATAGGGTTTACTTTTATGTATTATAAGGTGGTAAAAGGAGACCAAATATGAATTTTATGGTATAGAGTTCAAAAGCTCCATATGTCAACGCAGATGTTTGCCAGTTCTGGCCACTAACATCAACATTCACATCAATAATAACATTAATGCTAAGCTTTATTAATAGACCAATGTTTTCATTCAACATTGAAGCATAGCATCGCTAATAACCTTAATGCTTGTTGTCACAAATAAGCCAATGTCCATCATTGCCGGCAATGCCAACATATTTCAGCACAAATAATGTTGATACCCAATAATGCTATTGTCTTACATCATCGACAAAGTTGATACACAACATTACCACCAACGCCAACATTAGTATTGCCATTAAGATTTATACATGCAATTACAAATATCAACAATGCCCACCATCAATAACAATGTTGTTGATTTTGATTAGAGGTGTAAGTGAGTCAAGATAGCTCGAACTAGTCTCGATAATAAGCTCACGAGTCATGCTTATCAAGCCACGACTAATATATTTTATGAGTTTGAGCTTAGCTTGACTCAGTTCATCGAACTAGCTTGACAATATATATATATATATATATATATATATATATATATATATATATATATATATATATATATATATATATATATATACACAATTTTATTATATATTTAATAGTTTGGATATGCAAAAAGCTCCTAGTTTTTGAGAAAAGTTTAGGGAAAAAAGAGAGAAAAAGTTCATGATTTTCACATTAAAATAAAGAAAAATGATGCATGTAAGTTGCTTTCTTATTAAATGTCATTTTTTTCTATTTAATATTAAGTTTTCATCCGACATCACATTTCAATCTCTTGGATAATGTTGCATTTGGCCGACTTCTCTCGACAGAGGAAATTCGGCGATTCTTTTACAGTGAAGTTTCATTTTTGTCAAGCTCTCAAGCCACCTAATAAGTGAACGAGCAAAGTTCGAGCTTCAACTCGAGCCACATTTTTGACTGACGAGTCAAACTCGAGTTTGCAGTGACTCAAATTTGACTCGACTTATTTATACCCCCTAATGTTAATGTTAATAAAGTTGATGTTCATCATTAATATAACATCAACACCTATAATCATCATAAACATTGATGCCCTAGTCATTAATATCATTGTTGAATGTTTTCACCAATAAAACTAATGTTCGTCATCACTTCCAACCACTATAAAAAAGTTAACCTAATTTTGGTAAATTTTTTATGCCAAAAATAAAAATCCATCACTAAATTAACTTTGTGCCATTTTTACTATAAAAAAAACATTCACAGGTAAGATGCTTGTCATAAATTTTCTCAACTTGCCTTTCATAATTTATCTAATAGATCACCAAAAAAATTCAAAGTAGTGACAATCACATAATTGACTTACATTGAGTAAACTATTCTTTAAACCATCAACTAAGATGGCCAATTCAATTACGAAGTGATTTCTCTTCTCGATGTCTCCAATGTAGTATTATCACCAATTGAAGTTAGAGGTATAAACAAGTCTAGCCAAGCTTGAGTTACTCTTAGCATGAGCTTGAGCTTGTTTAATTAATCGAATTTGAACTCGAGCTTAAGCTTTATTTTATGAATTCAAGTTAGCTCATGATTTGGCTCATTTAATATGAAAATGATAAAATATTTTATATTCAAATAATTATTAAAATAAAATGATAAAAATAATAAAATATTTAAAATATTTAAAAATTATTTAATATAAGAAAATGAGATATCATATATATATATTTTTAATAATTTATTCTTAAACTATTGAATTTTAATATATTTTAAGTATATTTTTGTTAATGTTTTCTAAATGAGTTGACTCATGGGCCAAAATAGAGTTAGGGTTAAATCGAGCTTGACTTGTTAGCTAATTGAGCTTGGCTCACATGACATTCATCAAGCCAAGCTTAAGTTGGCTCAAGAATCAGCTTAGCTCACTTACACCCTAATTATGATATTAATATAGGAAGAGCTTTCCATAAAAGAAAAATTAATTTCAAGCACAAGCTATTGATGAAACTAAGGCCTCTTCTTTACTGGCCTTTATCAAATCATCATGGAAGGAACCATAGACTTCTAACCAAACTTGAAAATTTAATTTTGTCTTAATTAGTTTTTGACTTATCAAGTTTCTAAGTTATAAAAAAAAAATTTATCTTTACATCAGACTTCTTTGTTGGATCCAAAAAATTTATGTTGACCTTCATGAACTAGTTTTATTGTTCTAAATAAAATTTTAGAAGTCAAATTAAATATATTTCACATATTTTGTAAGGACTCTAGGTTTAGCTCATGTTTTCTCATGACAGGCTATTGTGGTTTATTACCCCTCATAGTGATGAGAGAAAACTTTTAATTAGTGCTAGTTGTTTAGGCATTAACTTCTTAACATATAGTAATAGCTATGTAGGAATTATGGTTAACAAATTCACCATTCTTAACTTAAAATGAATAGCTAGGAAAAATGATGATGAATTTGATTAAGATCTCATAATTATATCATTTTGAATTATCATGGTCCTTGGCATACTTAATTAAAGGAGGTCTTTGAACAAATTTGATCAAAATATTTTTATTAGCATCTATGAGTTGCATCTTCCAAGTGAATTTTATAAATTTAGTATGATGTTTGCCTAAAAAGATAATTTTAAATCTACCTTAGATAACAAAGGTCATTGTACTCTATCAAATATTTTATATGATTCACAACTCAAGAGGGCTAAGCCATTTAAAAACACAAACTATTATTGTGATCATAATTTAATAGTACCATTTTATAATGAACCATCTTACTAGAAGCCTTTATAATTATTACTTTTATGATTTTAATTTATAGTAAAACTATACAGATAAATAACATAAGTCATATTCTTATTAGCATGAAATTATTTAGAAGTGATCATAAGAATGTCTTTATGATAACATTAGCTTTTTGTGAGTTTAGGTTAAACTTAAAATTGTCACCCCCAATAAGCTATTATAGAAGGTAGATGAAATTTGCTTTAGGCATTTAGCCGATTGATTTTACCTAAATAATTCGAGATACTACAATTTTCTTAAAATTTTAATATTTTATTAGAGTTGAAGTTTGGGATGATTTTCATTAGAGTTTAGAGAAATTTTGGCAATGATATCTCCTTTTATTAAGATTTTTTTATATATAACACAACCATCTTTTGGTTATTTTAATTGACTAAATTTTATTATTTTAAATCTTGTCAATGATGTTTGTATGCTAACAAAGAATCGAGCTAATGAGTATTAATTTAAATTTTATTTTAACTTATTCAAGTATTTATCACATTACAGTCTCTATCAGCTCTATCTTTAATTATAGAGGAATGAGTCTATAGAATGAAAATACTACCACACCTCACTAATGAAGCTTAAGCTTAAGTTCAAAAGAGTAATATTTTTTAAAATAGTTTTTTTTTTGTTCCATAATCTTAATTACATCAAATCTATTTCATTTTTAGCTCTACAACATTTTCAAGACTTAAGTTGCATTTAATGTGCTCCTCAGAGCATTCAAGCTTTTATATTGTTATTGATTTGATGTGGCATGCACATCTATCAAAATGATCACAACACTGAAAATACAATAATGTCTTACTTTATCTTGTTTGAAAGATTTTTATTCATGGGAATACAATATCATTCATAAGAGCTAATGTTGACCTCACTTTTGGAGTGAACCCTCAACTTCCTCATCATAGATCTAGGACTCTTATAAACACTAAGAGCTCCTTAGTCTTAAGACACTTCTAATGATTAGGCGAACACTTAACCTAAAACTAGAGACTTAGGAGGGTTAGCCATAGGAAAAGGTTATGCCTTATGGACTTAGGAAAACTTGTCTATCTTATAGCCTAAACCCAATTCGTGCTTTCCTTCTCTAGCCAAAAATTCCAAACCAAATTTAAAAGACTTATAATCAATCCCAGATCAAATTCAAGCGAAGATTTTCTACTACCCCATCATGAAACCTTTCCAAGCCACTTTGATTTCATCTGTGGACTTAGCAACTCCAAATGCAAATCAATCATGATTCAATTGATTTTCTCAAAGATCAATTCAATCCTTCAATCATTTACCAAATCTAAATCCAAATCCAAATTCCAAACCAAACAAATCTATCTCAAATCAAATCCAAGATCAAATTTTTCTCTTAAGCCTTATGACCCACTCTCATAAGCTTAGCCAAATATCAACCCAAATTATCCCAAACTTGATTGATTTCTTATAAATCAATTATTTCTTCATTTATATTCATAAATATAAATGAAATCCAAACTCAAAAAGCCAAAACCAAATCAAACTAAATCCAAATAGCCAAAATCCCTTCTTAAGCCCTATGCAAATCATAACCCAAATTATAAATCAATTATTCCTTCATTTATATTCACAAATATAAATGAAATCCACCGTCCAATAATCAAAAATAAATCAAACTAATCAATTCCCTACTTAAGCCCTTTTGACCTACATTCTTAAGCTTGGTCAAATTTGCTTCCAAATCACTCCCAACTCAAATGATTTTCTCATGGATCATTTATATCTTCATTTATATTCCCAAATATAAATAAAATATAAATTCAAATAGCTAAAACTAAATCAAACTAAATGAAACCAAATCAAGACCTTTCTTAAGCCATATGGACCTACCTCCATAAGCTTAATCAAATCTTAACTCAAATCAATCCAAATTCAATTGATTTTTTTATAAATCAATTATTCCTTTATTTATATTCACAAATATAAATGAAATCCAAACTCAAATAGCAAAATTTAAACCCAAATCAAAACAAATTTCCAATTTTAGTATTTTAAGCCATTTCCTTGAACTTGCCCAAATGATAACCAATTCAATTCAAAACCCATGGATTTCTTCATGAATCAATCATTCCTTCAATCACTCATCCAAATATAAACATAAACAACAATTATCAAATCAAACTCAACTCAACTCAAGTCAAACCCAAGTTAGCATTTTTGACTTGAAAACTTCAAATGAGCCAAAATTCATTAGATTCTAAATTGATTGTAGTTGGATTTATATTTCAATTTTGGGCTCATATAAGAGTTTAACTAAACTTGAATGAGGCCAAAATCAAACCAATTGACCAATTTAGGTCCACTTGACCCAAAGTGACCTAAAGAACCTTTTTGAGCTAAGTTTTAATTCAACCCAAATTAAATTGAACCAATCCCATCCAAATCTCATATCATGATCAACAATCACCCTAGCATGATCAACTACCTTGAATTAGGTCAAACCAAGTCAACTTTTAGCTCAAATGAAACTTAAACTAGCCAAAACCCACCATATACCAAACTGATTGAAATCATTGATTCAAACTAATTCATAATCAATGATTGAATATAATCAAACCCTCAATTGAGCCAAACTAATTCCAATTGACCATTTGACCTAAGTTGACCCAAATTGACCTAAAAAAATAAAATAGGTCAAATCATGATTTAACCCAAATTGATTGTAACCAATGGCTCAAGTTCATTCCAAATCATTAACTAAAGCCAAACCCAATTTGACCAATTGGTCAACTTGACCCTACCTAGCCCAAATTGACCTAAAAGATCAAATTGGCCAAAATTCAAATTAAACTTAAATCAAATTAAACCAAAGCCTACAATCATTTCAATTAACCAATTGAACATGAGCCAACACCAAACCCAACTCAATTTGGTCAAATTAGTCAAATTGGTCAACTTAGCTCATTTGACCTATTTGAATCCAAATGAGTCAAAATCAACCCTAAGCCAAATTGATTAAAATCATTAGAACTAAACTCTCCAAATCATCATTTAAACTTAACCCAAGCCTTGGTTTGATCCAATTTGACCAATTGGTCAACCCAACCCAACATGACCCATATGAACCCATTTGACCAAATGAAGCCTAAGCACCCAAAACCAACCCATGAGACCTTAGTGGCTGACCAAACCTGACCCAAATTGACCCTAAGTCAGCCCAAGGTCTGCCCATAAGCCAAGTGGGCCCCATTCAAGGGGATTAGCCATTGGACAAACTCCTTTACATTGAATTTCTTCTTATTTGGCAAAGTCCACTCTCCCATCACTTAGGCAACCATCCAATTGCCAAATGGGGTATGCCTAATCTTTCAAGCCCACTCTAAGCACACTAGGACCGGTCATTGACCAAAGGAAACCCACTCTCTTCCTCTTCACTCCAAATCGAGCACCCCATGGACAAAGGAAACCAAATCTCCCCATATTAGAATTTGAGCCACCTCCCAAGCCTCCCTTCACTCACAGAGCCCGCGTGGACCCAGAGGAGTTCGACTATCCCAACGGTGGTTGGGAGAAGTGGGATTGAATCCCATCCTTCTACCTCAACAATTGAGGAGATATGCCCTCAATTCAAATAGGAATTTAGACATTTGACCTTGTTTGAGCTAGAGAGAGTGAAGGAGAGTCTCCCACAGCCATTCCCCAAGCTCTCAAGCTCCCCCAGTTTCTCGTTTCTCCATTTTACATCAAATCAAAATAGAGGAGGGTGCCTTCAATTCAAACTCTTCCATTTTTACATCAAACTTCAATTCCTCTTGCACACACCATCCTCGTGCATCGTCAAAGCCATTTAAGCCTTTTCCCAAGCTTCAAAGCCATCAGAGAAAGGAGTTTGACCAAGACTGATCACCTACACCTCGTGTGTTGGTCATTTGAGCAAACCATTTCAAATCAAAGCTCGTGTAGCTCAACAAGGCTTCGTCTCTACCAGATGAAGCTTCCTCAATCATTAGAATCGTCGATCATAAGCTCCAGTGAGGTATGCCATTAAAATCGATCCTTATATGAAAATAGTTTGGTCCTTTATGAAGAAAAGTTCCATGTCATAAGATTTTCACCGTTGGATCTATTTATTTTGCCTCTCCAAAGGTGTGGGATTAATTTGATCTCTATTCGAGCTCGGATGAGCTCGAATCAAACGGCGAAGCGCATCTCCATCTCTCATTTTCGAGGAGATTGATCCGTGCGTCTATTTACTATTGAAATGGGTCTATCTAATCACGCTTAGATCTCCTCTATTTTCTCCTTAACCACCAGATTTAATTGTGATCATCCGATCTTAGATTGAACGGTCCATGGGAAGCGTGTTTGTCGCCCGGTGACTTCGGCGTCTGCAGATGCTTAAATAACCATCACACATGGAAAGCACGTCGCGTTAGTAGTCACGTGGCTCGATGGGATTAGGGCTTAATTAAGGTTGTTTAATTATTTTTTAAGGCTAAATCTTTCAAAATTCATAACTAATCCTAGAAAAATCTGAAAAATGCAAATGATAGCTCATTTTGAAGGTATTTCAGAGGAGAATCCAATAAAATTATTATTGATTAAATTTGAATAGTAATTTTTTTTACTTAATTAAGTTTTAATTAAAATTTTAATTAACATAATTACTCTTTAATTAATCATCTCGTTAATTTCAAATATTCTAGAGATGTTTAGGGGGATGACCTCTACCGCCCTCATTTTTCTTGAAATTTATTAGCATATTAATTGGGATAATTAATTGGTTAAGCCTTAATTACTCTCTTAGATTAATTAATGATAATTAATCAAAGGAATAATGAATTGATCATTTAATTGAGTTCATTAGCCTCTATTAATAGTGAAGAAACTTAGGGAAATGGTTTGGGACCCATCTTCCAATCTTTTCCTTAAGTCTTCTTCATCCTTCTTTAAAATTAATTAATTAAAACTCATTAATTAATTAATTAATTAAATCAATGAAAACCCAAATCATATCTGAACTTTAATTAACTAATTGAAAAGATTTAGGGATTGAGACTTAGGCTTCCTTCTTTATCTCCTTCCCTAAGTCCACTTCATATTATTGATTAAGGATAATTAAAGACTTAATTAGATAATTTGTGAAGTTAATTAACTTAATTAAATCTGATTTTTTTGTTTTAACTCTTAGGTGGCTCTTTGGGTGTTCAATAACCTAAAGAGAGAGCTAATAAAATAATGGTTAGCTCATATATGTGAGAAAACCATAAAAGTAATTAAGTGGGTTCCATAAGCTTAATTAACTAATAATGATGAGCTATTTGCATTAAGCCCCTTTCATTTCATAGGAGCTTAAATTTATTTACACATCATATTAGCTCATAATTATTTAATTAATTACCTTAAGGTAACATAGGTAAAGGTTAATTAATTGATTTAATCCATACTAAACTTAATCAATCCATAAAAATCACCTAGTTGCTTCTCATTAAACCAAATTAATTCACACATGTGGGGAATGAGATTAGGATTAGCAAACCTCTATCACATCCCATAAATCAAAATCAAACATGAAATCAAAATGGCTTTAAGAAACTTTGGTTTATTTTAAATAAGCTTTTTTTAATGTGATTATCCTTAGGAATTAGTTGGATTAAATGAAATTACATGCTTATGTTTCTTTATTGATTTCCAATCATGTTAAAATGTTATGTGCCACTTGTAGTCATGCATTCATTTCTTTCAAAAAATAAGTAAATAAAATGATTTCCTTTATGTCAAACTTGCATATGTCGGCTTAATTAAGAATATGTGTGGTTATCACTATTAAATTGAAAATATAATTTTAAAATCTTATTAATGAATAATAATATATATTATGACTTTAGTTATACATACACAGGAGGTGCATGTGAATATAAGCTTAGTGTATGAAGTAAAGTTCCTTTCTTTCATTCATATGTTGATTTGCATAAGTAAGAATGTTAGTGGGTATATTAGTCTAGACATTCCGGAGATGCACGACTTTAAGTAGACCCAAAGATGATCCTACCTCACTCCCCTGGTGCAAAATAATGATAACGTACCCATTTGATTTCATTCTTATGCATTCTGACATTAGAATTTAGATAGAGCTTTAATTCATTCACACAAATAAATCAATTAAATCAAACTCTACTTTTGCATGATTTTCTATTCTTATAGTTGCTTATACATTCATATGTATTTAAGAAGAGTGGGTATATTAGTCTAGACATTCCAAGGAAGCACGGCTTTAAGTAGCCCCAAGAAGGTTCCTACTCCCTCACAAAATAATGGTGACATACTTAAAACTTTCATACATTTGAATGTGTATTTAGAATGAAAAACCCCTTTTCCATTAAAAGACATGCATTCATATTTTGTTCAAGTGATTGGATTGATCGGTCATTTAAGAGTTCTTTTCTTATGCTTTTGTATAAGAATTTAGATAGAGCTTTAAATTGACAAATATGAAACATCAATTTGACTTACATTCATCATTTAAGTGTGCTAAGATATAAATTGCATGTATAGTTATGTTTAGAACTTAATCATGTGTATGGTATATATAATGGAAAGTGAACAAACATGTGTTATGTGATATTAATTAATTTCAATTAATCTTAAGATGCCTTTCTTATTGAATGAGATTATTTAAAGTGAACCTAGACCTAGGATTAATTAAAATATATGATAAGACATTCACTAAAGAAAATTGATTAATTAATCGGCCTTGATGTGACTTAAAGTAGGGATAAGAGAGAGTGACCCTCTCTTTTCTTCTCTTTATAACACTTAGTTGTTAAGTGAAAATCAAGTGAAATAAAAGAAAACTCTAAGGAAAACTCACAAATCAATTAAGTCAATTAAAGTGAAACCACTCTTCATACTTAAAAAATTATAACAAAGCCTAGCTAAGGCATATCACACAAGCCTTAATACACACACCTTAGATTAAGTCACCACTTTTAGCCTTCTGTTAGGGCGGTGTGTGGTTTAATGTATGTTTAATTTTCTGATGTATTGTTATAGACTAGATGTTAAGATGTATACTTCGTAGACTGGATGTTAGGCCGTGATTAGCCTAATTATATCTTCTACAAGAGATTGTGCTTAAGGGGTGCTTAAAAATAAATAGAAATGCTCTCTTTTGTAGGTTTCTTAACCCCTAACTATAATCTAAGTTAGAACATGTGAACTTGGTTACCCATGTGCAGGCTGTTGAGTCCAAATTATAAATATAAGTACTTGGATTGTATAGTGTGTTTAGCTAACACTTGTTTTACAGGTTTAGTTAGATTTACTTTTCCTATTTTAAATGTAATTGTGCATTAGGAATTAGGATATGTGTTATGGGGATTAGAATGAGCGGAGGCTAGAAGGCTTTGTCCTTGGAGGCCCCTGTGATGCCTTTGGAGTAAGCAAACTCAAATGAAGAAATGGAGGAGATATGAATATATGAAGAATGAAAACCCTCATAACATTTATTCATTTATGTAATTGTAATTATTTTTTCATATACCAGATTGTATAAGGGTAGAGCTTGGCTACTCATTTCTCTTTTCAGGTTATGCAGCCGTACTTGACAACACCGGCCTATTATTCTCTTATGTTGGGTCTATAAATTGTTTGATGCTTTTGTTTATAATTGTGTAATAGAAATGACATGTATTTTCCTAGTTTCTTCATGTATGATAATTTAATGTGTGGCCTGGATCCAGTTAGGCACTTAGAAAAAAAAGAAACTTTCTACCCCAACTACAACTCATAACTAATTTTTCAAACAACTCATAACCTCATTTAAAGCCTATGTATTAAATCAAGATAATTAAAATATTTAGCAAACCCTTAGATGGATGTTGGATGCTCAATATCATGCATGTTATCTTGTCTCACATTTGCTAAGAGAGGGTTTCCATCCTTGTACAATAGGGAAGACTTGACCTTTGAGGGTCTCCTCTATGGCGAAAAGTACTTTTTTCTCTCTGATTTAGCCAATAAGCCTGTTTCATCATACATTTAGGCATGTAAAAATTCTATGGCCTTTGTCAAAATGAAGAGTCCAAAATCAAATAAAAATTAATAAAATTTGCATTTGACTATGTTATTATTCATACCATTCATGCTGTAGTCTCTTAGGTAGTGGGTTTAAGGACTTTCATTTCTTTCTAAATAATAACAACCTAATCACCTTGCAAAGCATATAACTTAACACATGGTTTTAAAATGTATGAGAGTTAGGTACACCACTAGAGTGATTATAAGTCCCAAGTTGGGTGATTTACCCTCCCTTGTGGAGATAAATAATATACACATTTTCACCTTAAATTTAGGACGTACTTTGGCCCTTACTAAAGCTCCCTAGATTTAGGATCTGAGGTTGTTGTTTTCCCTTGGGCTACAAGCATAAATTCTCACCTCTTAGACACTTCCATAATCATGTATTGTAAGATTATAAGTCCTAACTTTCTAATAAATTTTAACTCAAATAAATAATCCTCCTCAATTTTGAATTTATAAAGCTCAACCTTAGAATAAGTTGAAATGCTCACTAGGCTTCCTAGTATCATGAGCATTTTCTACTCATTCCCTTTGGCTTCGATAATAAGTCTGTCCTTTTAATCTATCTCATTTGATTTTTCTAAATATAACTAATTTATTGATAGTCCTATCTTTAAAATTTTTTGAGACAACAATTGCCTACTTTAATTGAGAGTATTTCTAAGGAACTCACCTTCCTTATGATGAAATTAACTATGGGGGATTGCCCCCATAAAGAACTTTAGAACTTGATTTAAATAAATCCTACTTTATTCATCCATATAAAGTAGGGAAAAATCTCAAGTATATTTGAAGACCCATCATGTCTTAGGAGTCCTAACTAAGGTGATTAAGTCCATTGTAGGATAATGATTTCTATCTTTCGAGATAGTGCACTATTCCTTAATGTCGAACTCGATCATCTCAATAAGTATACCCTCAAATCTGTGTGGTGTCCCCCCATATAAAATAAATCAAAAACAAACACTAGATATTTTTTTGGAGACTCTGCTAGGGATGGTTCCTCTCTCTATCTCTGACAATTATTATCTCTAAGCATCGATAGTGGACTTGTATTTCATATGAGTCAAGGTATCACTCATTCCATTGGTACTTAGCTTATTTCATTCTTTAGCAAAGCTAGCTAACATTCTCTAAGTTTTAGGACCTCACTCCTTGTAGGTCTTGAAACCTCTTATTGGGTTCCCCAATAGATGAAAGAAAAAATTAACTAAAGAAAGGAGATGACAAAATTTAGAACCTCCTTACCACTAGCTTGGTGAGGCAAGGTTCATTCCAATATTTAAGAAAATAAATCCTTTTGAAAAATGTCACTTTGTAAAAGCACTTTCTCAAAATTCACATAACAAAAGATCTTGCACAAAATTCATAAGAAACTTTTAAGAAGCATAAAACTCATATAACCAAACCTCATCCAACAATCCCCATGGTTATTACATGGAGGTTCTTTTCAAAATCAAAATCAATAAAATCATCTTTTAAAAGCATCTTTTTGAAAATAGTTATCCCCATTCAACATACCTAAATTTGTTGAATGAAGATTCTATTTTCAAATAAAATCATAGCATAAAAATTGAAACTCCACTTAACATATTCCACATATGATAAAGTTTGAGTTTCTCTCTTTTCCAAAAGCACACTTTTAAAAATGACCACCTCCATTTAACAAACTCAAATTTTTTTAATGAAGATTCTCTTTTCAAATAAAATCATAACATGAAATTAAAACTCCACTTAATATATTTCACATATGCTAGAGTTAGAGTTTTCCTCTTTTCAAAAGCAAGAAATCACACACATGAAATTAAAACATATTTTGGACTCCATTTGACATACCCAAATTTGTTGAATGAGAGCCTCATTTCTAAAAGTCACAAAAAAATGGAACTCTATTTAACATACCCAAAATTTTTAAATAGATTTCCTCTCTTTCAAAAATCACATCACATTTTTTACTTCACTTAACATATCAAATTTGTTAAGTGAGAATCTCATTTTCAAAAGCAAATTAAATCATACTTGACTTCCACTTAACATACCAAATTTGTTAAGTGTGAGTTTCCTTTTAAAAAAAAAAAAAAATCAAATCACATTTGGCTTCCACTTAACATACCAAATTTGTTAAGTGTGAGTCTCATTTTTCAAAAATAAATCAAAACACATTTGACTCCCACTTAACATAAGAAATTTGTTAAGTGAGAGTCTCATTTTCAAAATACAAATCATAATCACAATTGACTCTTACTTAACATATCAAATTTGTTAAGAAAGAGTTTCATTTTTAAATCAAATAACATTTGGCTCCCACCTAATATACCAAATTTGTTAAGTGAGAGTCTCATTTTTAAACCCATATCAAACATATTTGGCCTCTACTTAACATACCAAATTTGTTAAGTAAGAAGCCCCATTTTTAAATCAACATATATCACACACATAACTAATCATCACAATCAAGGATAATTTCACAAAATCTTCAAACATATAATCAAAACTTCTTCTTATCATACCTAAATTTGCTTAGTATAGATTTTCCAAATAAAAATTTTCAAGCAAGACACACAATACAAAAATCTTCAAAGGTCTCTCTAAATATTCGAACCCCACCCAACCTACTTAAATTGGTTGAGTATGGGTTCTAAATCAAAATCATATGGCAAAGTCTCTCCTCCAAATATCAAAAAATCTCTCCAAATGAACCCCACATAGCATACCTAAATTTGTTAAGTGTGGGTTCAAATTCAAAATTAAGTATAGAAGTCAATGATTGAAGGCCAACATTAAGACAAGGGTCTGACTCAATTATGTTTCAACAAATGCATGATTTCAGTATAGTCAGTTAGTCTAGCCCTCAATCACTACAGCGATCATGGCTTCCGGCAAGTTCATCTTCTATTTTCCTTCTGGTGTAGATTTGGCCTTAGATCAGGCCAATCTCACCATGATTGATGCTGCTAACCTGATCTATTTTGGTCATTGAGGGGATCCATATTACTTTTGAGGGGGAAACTCTCACAACCGTTAGTAGGGAGGAGGTGGTGGGATAGACACCACTCATCCTCATGGATATCCCATTTGACTCTGAGTTTTCATCATTGAAGAGGAAGGCCGCAGTGGTTCCCACACCCCGTTTAGTGTTAGTTTTAGTACCTGCCCATTTAGATGCCCCTGCCATAGCTCCAGTGAGAGATGCTACCTCCTCATTGGTCACCCCAAAGGGGAAGGCTATCTTAGCCTCTGAGATAGTATCCTCCACCTTCAAGGAAGGTTCTAGCTCCCGCTTTGCCTTGCTCACTCGCAGCTAGTGCCGCAATAAAAAGTGAGATTAAGTGAGGTCATGAGCGAGCAGTCAGAGAGCTTGACACTGCTTCCCATGTAGTTGAGGTGGGTTATCCCCGTGTGGCCTCTCCACTTCTGAGTGATAGTAGGTTCCACCCCCGCTCAGCCTCAGATGGAGAGGAGGATTACCAGAGGATCAGTGAATCTTTTCCACCACCAGCATACCATGAGACACTAGCTAGGGAGCATAGGAGGCCCTACGCCAGACTTAGGACTATTCTACGCTAGGTCGACATAGCTTATGGATGCTCGGAGTCCGGTACCTTGTTTGACTTACGATCCATGATCCCTAGGAGTGTTAGGGGTCAGATCCATAGAGAGAAAGAGAGAGAACTGTGGAGGCTCAAGTATTTTCTCAGGCAGATAAGAGAGAATGACAGAGGTATGCCTCACAGTTGGCAACCTCTGCTTTGATGGATTTTCGATCTTATCCGATGGTCATTCTGACAAGATTGTTCTTAACAGTAGTCCACCAGATAGAGATCCCGGGAAGTGCCATCACATCGCTCCCCTTGCCATCCACCATGACGCAGCCTTGCGATCTACCACTCGCCAACGCGTAATCCCCATCCGTGGGAGTATGTAAACGAGCCAAACATGAATGAGTTAAGGCTCTGTTCGTGTTCAGCTCGTTTATATTTGTTTGTGTTCGTGTTTGGCTCGTGTTTGAGTTAAGCTCGTTATGAGAATGTTCATGTTCGGCTCATTATTGCTCATTTGAGCTCGAATGTGTTCATGTTCAGCTCGAATAAGGCTCATTTATTTGTTTGCTTGAATCAGCTCGATTTCAGCTCGTGAAGAAGCTCGAAATAGGCTTAAATTTATCAAATTAAGTACTAAAACTAACCCTTTATTAATTTTGAGCTATTTGAACATAAAATTTTAGATACAAATAAGAAAAAACACATAATAATATACAAATTTTATTAACATTAAATAATTCTTCCAATTTACAATATACATTCACATAAAATTTTTCTAATAAAAGACATATAATGCTATAAAATAACAAAATAATGTTTTATTAAACTAGAGAAAGGGATACAAAGTCCTTATGGGGGATAAGGCTCAAAGATCTAATGCTCTAGGAGCTATAAGAAGTTTAAAGAGCTAAATCCCCATCTAAGTACAAAAAAGCAGAAAATAAAAAAATCTAAAGAAAAAGTAAACACTGAAAAAGACAACAGCTGACGAAAAGAACTTGAAAACGATAAGCATAATTCAAGGTCCAACACCTTAAAAGGAGAAAAGAAAATAATCTGCAAAAACACACTTGAGAAGATAGTTAATGAACAGAATAAAAAAATATATGACTAAGATCCATAATAAAAGGCATAGAAGGCTCAGACTCAGAGTAAAAAAATATCCATTCTAATTATCATACAAGGGGAAACAAATAAGTGAGCATCCAACTTCTAAGAAGAGTTACAATCATAAAAGATGCTACCAGCCAAAGAAAATAATTATTTGATTATCATAACCATCATAGCTAATTAGCCACCATAAGCAGCAAAAGTAACAACATCGCAGAGGTAAAGAGGCTGCAAAAAAGGCACCATGGGTCCACCCAAAATGGCCAACAAAGCCCAATGATTCAACAAAACTAACCACCAAAAAGAGACTAGCCTGCTAGAAGCAAAGGCAAGGCAAAGAGATCAGCCAAAAGTGCACACCATAGGTCCACCCAGAAGTCCAGAACAGCAATCAATCCCATAGAATGATAGAAACAACAAAAGCAACCTTCAAAGTTCAAAATAACTTAGGCTTTGCAGTATAAATAATAACAACCAAGTAGAAGTAGCCAACAATTCTAGAAAAATAATAATAACAATACAAGTATGTAACAACACCATTCACCAAAATGTAGAATAACCCATTAGAAGCAAAGAGGCTGCAAAAATAGGCACTTAACAATTCTAATTAATCAATCCAGAAAAAAATAGTTCTAATTAAATCAAAGAGGCTGCAAAAAAAAGGCACCATAAGTCCACCCAGAATAGGCTGAACAACCAACGAAGCCTAAAAGAATCAACAAAACTAACCATCAAAGTGACAGGCTTAATAGTCAAAGCAACAACAGCCAAGTAGCCAACCAATCTAGAAAAAATAACAACACTACAATTGCATCAATATGTAGAACATCCCACTAGAAGCAGAGGCAAAGAGGCTACAAAAAAGGCACCATGGGTCCACTTAGAACAGCTAATAAAGCCCAATGAATCAATAAAACCAACCACCAAAGGAGACCAGCTTAAAAAGGCAAAGAGATATAATAGCGCACCATAGTCCATAAAAAAACCAACCAATCCCATATAATAATAAAAATAACAAAAGCAACCTTCAAAGTTCAAAGTAACTTAGGCTTTGCAGTCAAAGCAACAACAACTAAGTAGGCAAATAGCCAATAATTCCAAAAAATAACAATAATACAAGTATACAACGGCACCACTCACCAAAATGTAGAACATCCCACTAGAAGCAAAGAGGCTGCAAAAATAGGCACTTAACAGTTCTAATTAACCAATTCAGGAAAAATAGTTCTAATTAAAGTAAAGAGGCTGCAAAAAAGGCACCATAGGCATGCAGAAGAATAGCTCAACCAATGTAGTAGATAGTGAAATAATGTAGGCATCAAGAAGAAACAAGAAAACAACAACTAGGCACAAAGAGTATAACTCACATTAGAAGCTAATTGCATGCATGAAACCAACATAGGAAAGAAGAACCAGACCACTAAATCTTGCTTAAGAAAAGGCATTGTCCATTGTTCCTCTAATCCTCTCCTCTAACATCAAAATAACTTTATAGATAACCACCAAAATCTCATTTATGATAAATAAGCAAAAAATACTAATGAAAATAATGTAGTGCACCTATTTTGGATTGAATGAATATATCGACATTCGATGGCGATGCTCTAATTGAATGAAAATATAAGAGTTTTGAAGCAAGAGAGGCTCAGATTTAATTATAACATATAAGACATAACCTCGCACACTCTATATGGTTGCATGTATAACTTTAACATTCCATTCCAAATATAGTGAGACAAAGGTTGAAGCATAAAAGTATTTGATGCTCATTAATCATGATCTTAAAAATCCCACAAAAGGTTGACAAATTACATGCATCTAAACCACAGAGGATCAATAATAGAAAATATCTACTCAAATTTGCATAGTTTACCATCATTTCAATCCTCTATAGAGTTACATACAATAATGACAAACCAAACCAAAATCAACAAGCAACGAAGAAACATTTATCTGTTAGAGCATTTTAAACTATCATTATCGCGCTCTTATAATTATTTTGTAAAAAAATAGTTAAAATAGAATAATATTACACAATAATTCATAAATTTAAATCAACCTAAAGCAAGCAAATAATCCATCATCAGTATACGTGTATAACCAAATCCATAAAACAAAAATAAGTAAACTATTTGCAATTAAATGTATATGATATCCTCAAATGATTAGTAGCCTAGTAAAGCAAAAAAAGGCATTGTTGCTCATGAATCACCCAAGGTAACACCCAAAGTTTCCTCCAATATTTTCTTTTGTGAAAAATAAAATAAAAAAATAAAATGCAAAATAGATACAATGAAATAACAATATTAAAGAGCATGGTACTATATTGAAGCAATGAAACACTTACTAATAGTGTTTTAGCATTTATTTGGGATGATCTGATCCAATTAGATGCATAAACTATTACATTAACTATCTTGACATATAAACAACTTCTATAATCATCTAGTACCCTTCCACCAGCATTGAATGCGGATTCAAAAGCAACAGTCATTATTGGAATTGATAAAATATCATGAGCCATTCTAAACAAATATGAATATTTCAATGTGTTCATCTTCTACCATTTCAAAATATCAAATTGCTCAGTATTGCAAACAAATAACCCTTCCTTAAGATACACGCAAAGTCGACTTAATGTAATGGAGACATAACAAAATCTTTAAAATCTAACATATAATAAAATTAAGAAGTGCCAAGAGGATCTATAATACACTTCAAAGAAGAACACCCCGCATTGATAAAATCATTCATTGTAGTAATAGAAGAACTCTCAGAAGTATATATTGCATGTATTTCGCAAAGAGCCTTCTCAACAGATGTAATTTGAGAATCAAGTTCATGTGGTTTATAGATCTTAAGAAATGTAAATAAAATAAATTTCAACTTTAAACGAGGATCAATAACTACAGCAATAGATACTAGTAGGTTACACTCCCCCCAATATTTATCAATTTTTTTTTCTTAAATGTGATCATTTTTCTCATATACTCATCTTCAGATCTAGATTCTTCCTAGAGAAGCTTCTTAACATGCATTACAATTAGCAAAAAAATATTGAGGTTGGATATGATGTGCCAGAAATTATTTGAGTGATATTATTAAAAATTGATAAGAACTTTTTGATTTTTTTTCATACCTTAATCAATTAGAATCTAGTGATACCCACTTGTAATTTGAATCTCTAACATAATGCTAAGACAAGCATAAAAAAGCAAACTTAAGCATCATATAAGTTGAATTCCAATGTGTTAGCACATCAATATAAAGAGACCATGACGTAGGTACTCCTAACTATTTTGCAATCTCAATAAATTTGTGTAGCCTTGTAGAAAATTTTTTGAGATATTTAACTGACTCCTTTATATTATAAATTATGTCATGCACTTCTTTCAAACCATCCCGCACCATTATATTCAATATATGTGCACAACACCTGATATGAAAAAAATGACCATGGAAATTCAATATTCCTCTTGAATTAAAGATATTTCTAAGGTAAGAAGCTGCAGCATCATTGTTAGCAGCATTATCAAGAGAAATTATGGAGACTTTATCCAGAAGATTCTATTTTAACAAACAGTCGCATATAGCATCACAAATGAAAGTATTAATATGAGGAGGGTCAAGTTCTATAAAATTAATAATCCTTTTCTGGATCTTCCATGACACATTAATGAAATAAATAGTCAAACACATATACCCTATTGTCTGATTAGATGTCCAACAATCTGATGTTAATGAAACACTTTAAACACCACTAAGATAAGTCTTAAGTTTTTCTTTCTTAACATCATAAATCTGCATGCAATCATTTTTAATGGTGTTTTCAGACACACTTTCATAGTTAGAATTAAAATTTTTCAATAAGATATTGAACCAAGTGTGCTCTACCATCATAAAAGGATATTCATGAACAATAATCATCCTCATAATAATTTCTCTAACTTGTCTTTGATCATAGTTTTTAGGATCATGAAAAATAGAAATGCCAAAATCACTATCAATATCAATTTGGGAGAAATTATCATATCCTAAAGTTGTATATTTTGTTTAATAACACAAGATATACATTAAAACAAGGAATTCAACATTTTAGATATAGTTTCAAAGTTCCCACACTAACTTAGACTTTATAGATTTTAGCTCAATGATATATAGTGCTAGTACTTCAATAATTTATTGAGATGTTTGATTATGACTATCTTCCAAATGTTCCATATGGGTGGTACTAGTTGATGCAGAATGGAGTGCTCAAATGATGATGACATGTAAAGTATGAATAATTCCAAACATCATGTGTTAAATGACAAATATGTTAAAAAATAATGCATTCATAGATATAATAGAGTTTAGGACATACATAATACATTGCAACTAAACTTTGCATAATCAAAATTGCATGGATGAATATCATTTATAATAGAAGGAGAGTGAGCTTCATTATAATAGAAATAAGAAATAGATTATTATAAAATTAATTAACTAGCTAATGGCTATTTAAATCATCTAATTTTTTTTCAAAAATAACTTGGTAAAAAAAGAAACAACAAATAATCATCAAATATCAAAGTAAAAGCATATAATCCTTTTTCTTGCTTGGGAAGTTATAAAGTATGCTTTAAGCATTACTAGTTGCAGAGCAATGTATTTACATGTTATCATTAATGGATAATCACCAAACATCCATTTTACTAGAAGATGCAATTTATTCTTGTAAAGAGGTTGTCAAATTTCTACTACATAAATGGACAACATTATAATTCATTACTTTTTGTGTACTATGTAAATGGGAGGCAATCTACATGCTCGCCAATGTAAGTATACATTTTTTCAATGGATGCAAAAGAATGTTTGCACCTGTTACTCTACTAAAATTGAAAATAATAGTTTATGATTATCAGCTTAAGTGAGAGCTCAAATGAGAAAAGATGAGATTGATGTATTATTTTCTAGAAGACTTTGGTCTTAGATGAGAATCTTAAGAATTTGTCTTTAGGGATTTGCTTTCATTTGGTCTTAGATGAGAGACCTTCCCTTCTGGTGATCTTGTTATGGCTCAAGGATCCTGCTCCATCCATTCCTCCTGTTGAGGTGAGATTAAGCTCCCCCGATTCCCTACCTGTGGTCTACAAAGGAGTGGCGACCCAAGAGCATCGTCATCGCACTACCTCCACCAGCATGAGATAGAGAGGGGAGTGGACATAGACATGGTCCCCATGATAGTTGATCCTCCTGGTGAAGAGGTCTTGACAGTAGGTAGTGTCCGTAGCAGGAGAGAGAGATCGCAACTAGTGCGGTATTTTTTCCCAGTATAGCCAAGCATAGTAGATTGATCACTAGATGGCATATTAGCAAACTACTTTGTCGAGAAGAGATAGATTTTCAAGAGTGACCACTCAGATCAAGATGAGGATAGGGTCAGCTTTGATCTTGATGAGGATGACATGCTGGATGATACAGCTGAGGTCCACATGGTTGACACTCGGGGATCCTTATAGCAGGATCAAATTAGCCAGGAATGTGTCATGCTCGAGGAAGGTGACACTTCTCACTCAACTCATCACCTCCTCCGTCAGCTCAGACAAAGAGATGATCACATTGACAAGATGGGGAAGAAAATTTAGGAGTTGATGGCAGTTGTTTCAGCATTGTAGAACTCAACCCTAATTTCACAGCCTTCTCCTATGATAACCGACCGTTCCGAGTTGGTACATACCTTAGAGCATCCTAGGTGCACTCCTATGAAGATGACACTAGTAGCTTGCATAGGAAGGTTATAAATGGCACCTCCATGCATGAGAAGGATATTAAAAATATGGTAGAACAACCGGTGAGGGAAGCGATGGTGCAAGTCCGAAGGAGCTCATCTATTCCAAAGAGTAGACCATGCCCGAAGGAATTTGATGTAGTTCAATACCCTAAGGGTTTTGTGCCGCCATCCTTCAAAATCTTTGATGGCAATGGGAACCCACATTAGTATATCACACATTTCAGAGCTGATTATTGTAATGCTGATGGTAGTGATGCACTGTTGTTCAGATTTTTTGTCTACAACTTAGTAGGGGTTGCATTTGATTGGTATGCTGAACTACCCAATGGTTCGGTAGGGACTTTTGCTGAGTTTGAGCATCTCTTCATCAAGAGATTTGCTGGAGCTCATCAAAGAGTGACTATATGCAATCTTGTTGTAGTGACACAAGTCTCCAATGAGTCCCTTATTGATTATATTCTCAGGTGACACAATCTGAGCATGAAATGTGAACCACAACTGTCTGAACAACATGCTATTGAGATTCTCCTCAAGAATATCCATGGCCCAATCGCCTTCATGCTTAAGGGCTTTACCATCTAAACATTTGAGAAACTAATTAACAAGGCGTCTAGCCTATAAGAAGAAGCCAAATAGTTACCCTTTTCTGACCAATCATCTTGGGCCAAGCCATAAAAGGTGTTGAAAGAAGCTGGGACTTGTCGGGATGAGGGAAGTACCCAAGTCTGAGATGAGAGACCTCGAGCTCAGCAGCCTTCTTTTTCACCTCCTCTGCCACTACCTTGGCTGTCATATTAGTCGCCACAATTGCCACAACAGCCATTCCCGCAACATCAGTAGCCTACCTAACAGCGGTATTCCTATCCCCCACTAAGTAACTATTATCCACCTACTCTTGCTAATAGATTGAATAAGTCATATTCATTCAAGAGGGAGGTAGTTAGAAAAATCTTTAAGAATCTCTTAAAAAAACCTAACTTTCAGTTACCATAGCCCAAAAGGCTGGAGGAATTAGACAAGAGTAATGATCCTAACTATTCCCCTTATCACCACATGGTTAGTCATGTCTTAGAGGATTGTTACTTTTTTTAAGGCTTGAGTACTATAAGTCGAGTCATAGTCTAAAAGGAATACTTAAACAACCCACAGTTCTATTAGGGTAATTCTTGGGGAAACCTACAATCCTCTCAAGATAAAAGAAAGTTGGGATATTGCCTTATCTCGAACCTCTAAAAAGGTAGTTTCTAAAATTAAGAAACTCTCTCAACAAGTGCCTTAGGCAGCTCAAACCTCTAACACCAAAGAAGGTTTGTAAGTTGCCAAAGATAACTTGAAGAAGGTGACTCAACGAAGATGTCCAACTTACTTGCAGATAGTTCAATAACGCAACCACAGTCCAAAGACTCCATCCACAGTTGACTACTACTTCTTCGACTTAGCTCTTTTGCCAATAGAGCATTGTATCATCGATAAGAGCATTAAATCCCTTACCCCACTTACTTTGTTATATTTTTATCATGTACATCCACCTAAAAAGAAATCAATGAAGAAAGCTTTCACTTACATCTTATCCACTTCTGATTCTCTAAATTTTATTCATCTTGAAAACTCTCTATGTCTAGAAAATAATAATGATAGCTCTAGTCATTCTGATCCACTCTCTACAGATTCATAATTGAACTTTTCTTTTTTGAATCAATCAAATTCACCTCTTAAGATTGACTTGGAGTCAATTGACTCTGAGGATCCCATAGGGAGAAGCTATAGATATACTTGATGAGAAGGTAGAACTTTTCATAAGTTCATCATTCCATGAAGTCACTAAAGTCAACCTACTCAGTGGCAAAGTTCTACCTCTTAGGGTAGCACATCTTGATAAGGGTAAACAAGTCATTGGTTCTGAGCAGATAACCCCTTGACAGAATGATCCACCCATGGATATGCTTGGAGGATCAAGTCAAAGTTGATTATAATGTCTAGCACATCTTATGAAGTTTCTAGCTAAGTTAAGCATACATGATGCCCTTATGTTATCCAAAGAGATGAGGGAATCTCTAGTTAAGGCTCTTCTCAAAGGTATATACACTTAGTCAAGAAAGAGGTGGCACATAGCTCAAAGGACATCTTAGAGTCACATTCAGATGAAGAATTCTTAAGAATGACCAAGCACAACCGCTTTACCAACACGTTGGTATACAAAGTTATCAAGAGTTCGATTGACCAAGGTGCATTAGTCAACATTATGAGTTTAAGAATCCTTACCTACTTGAGGATCAACATATTTAAACTTTAAAAAGAAAAGATGATGTTGAGAGGATTCAATGAACAAGGCGAGAGGGCCTTAGGCTCTATAGTGTTACCATTAGAGATAAATGACTGAAAGACTGAAGCCAAGTTTCATATCATAAACTTAGATACATCTTTCAATGCTTTGCTTGCGAGAGCATGGATACGTGAGAACAACATAGTTCCATCCTCTCTACATCAGTGCATGAAGTTCAAGAGGTGGAATTGAGTACCACGTCAAAGGAGATCTCAAGCCCTTCATAATTCATGGGATTGGGATATATGAGGATGCAACCTATTTTCTTCCCCAAAATTAACAAGTCCATTCTCGCAAATCTAGTCAAGATCCCTAAGGGGGACAAAAAGAAGTAAAAGAAAATAAATAGAAATAGAAAAAGAAAAGAAAAAAGAAATAGAAAAAGAAAATAAAAGAGAGTGAGATGTGGACTCAAGGGAAGATATAGAGAATGACTTTAGATTCCACCAATAGTTCGTTACTCCATTCGAACATATGGGTAGGATGACCTGATCTCCACCATGCAAAGGAAGAGGATAGTTCAGAGGCAGCCCCTGAGGTGGAATGCCTCCCTATTGGCCACCCAATAGGAGGTATGTCCTAGCTACCAGGAGTACACCTACTATCCACATAGACTTAGAATCTAGTTCAGAGGATGAGTCTTATATGGTTTGCACACCAGCTAGCTCTTCTTAATAGCAGATCTCTTTGGAGGTAATGTTGGAGCATGATAATGATGAAGACTGAGCTAAAAAGCAAAGTATAAATGTATCCAAGTTTGCATATGAGACAATCAGGAGTCAGTTGGGAACCTTAGCTCTAACCCCACTTTCTTCCAAGAAAGTTGAGGGTTTGGTAGTTAAGGAAGCCCCTAAGTCATCAGCACATGAGAAAACTCAAAGGTTCTTTTTGGGAGCATCATCCTCAAGTCAAGAAGCTGATGTAAAACTTGAGGATGATTCAGTCTTCCAGTCACCTATCTCCAAGGGTAATACTATGGAACTTAAAGCCCTCCGCCTTGTTCATTGAATCCTCTCAACATCATCTGATCTCCTCGGAGTGTGGAGATGTCAATCCTCAAATAGCGAGTCTCTAGACTTATAATGTTCACCAATGCACCAGGATCAATGAGAACTCTGGCCAGTCTAAATCTGCCCATATCAACTGTGACGTAGAGGGGACGGTTGTCCTCCAAGTCCCCCATAAGATGGTCTTCATCTATGGAGGTGATTCCTTGGCTTCTTTTGCATAATGTGTGTCCTCATCAATAGCGGTCAGCTGAGCTAAGCGTATCTCAAGATCAAGGAGAACCTTGATTAATGACTCCCTCATCTCTTTGGATAAGATGAGGGCATCATATATGCTTAGCTTAGATGACAGCTTTCTTAGATGAGAGAGGACATTGTAGTCCACCTTGGGCTGGTCTTCCATAAGCATATCCAAGGGTGGAGCATCCTATGGAGGGGCTTCTCGATTGTCTATACCAATGACTTATTTTTTCTCTATCTTGAGGTGCTACCCTAGGAGGTAGAACCTTGCCACTATGGAGGTTGACTTCAGTGATCTCTTGTGTTAGGGTAATAGAATATTCTACATGCACATCAGGCTCACCTACAATTTCTCCGATGGGACCCTCAGGATCAGATGATTCTAAGTCTATCTCAAGAGGTGAACCCGTAGTGTTCAGAGTAGGAAATTACAACTCTGAATCAAAAAGAGGAAGATCAGAATTGTTATAGTTATTTTGACTTGAAGAGTTATCATTACGAATAGAAGAAGACAACCCATTAATACGATGTAATTCAAGGCGCTTTATTCTTCAATTTCTTGGATTTGTTTGGAGGTACAAAGTAGAAATCAAGTAAAGTGAGTGGGGTAAGGGATTTGATGCCCTTATTTGTCGATACAAAAGTTCTACTAATAGAAGAAGAAGAGCTTGCTGAAGTAGGAGAAGTCACTGATATGGTAGCTGCAATGGTAGACTGGAGGCTGGAGTCGTTCTGTGGTTGTGCTACTAGGCTATCCTGAGCTGGCACAGGCTGTTGCTACTACTGAGCTCCCTTTCCTTGAGTTGACATTGGAAACTTGCAAACCTTCCTTGATGTTGGAGGTTTGAGCTGACTCAGGCACCTATAAGGAAAGTTTCTTGATCTTCTAGATGATCATTTTAGAGGTTTTGGATAAGGAGATATCCCAGCCTTCTTTGGTTTTGGAGAGATCGCAAGTATCCCCAAGGGTTACCCTGATGGAAAACTGATTATGTTAAGGTATTCCTTGATAACTATAACACCGTCGAAGGTTAAGCCAAGCCCCTTGAAGGTAAAGCAATCTTCCAAAACATGACCTAGCATACGGTGGTAGGGACAAAAGTTAGGACCTTGGCTTTTACCCACTTCCTCTAGTCTCTTAGGTTCAGGTAGTTAGAAATCAGGCTTTTTTAAGAGTTCTTAAAGATCTTCCTGATTACCTCCCTCTTAAATGAATAAGGCTTATTAAGCTTATCTAAAAGAGTAGGTGAACCATAGCTACCTGGCGATGGATATGCATGCCAGCTGGTGGTGGTATGGCTGAGGCGGCAATAGTGCTGGTCATGGAGGCTGCTATGGAGACCGGTAGGGCTGCCTCGGTGGTGGTAGAGGAGGTGGAGGTTGTTGAGATCATGGTCTCTCGGACTGATCTCTAGCTGGTTGCTTCCCTTATCTACCACTATTATTATTCTTGGCTTCTTTTCATAGACCTTCTATGACTTTTGCTTAGGAAATTGATCTTGAAAAGGAAACTGATTTGGCCTCTCCTTGTAGACTAGCCGCCTTGTTGATTAACTTCTCAAATATTTTGATAGTGAATCCCTTAAGCATGAAGGTGACCAGGCCATGGATATTCTTTAAAAGAATTTCAATGGCATACTATTTAGATAGCTGTGGTTCGCATTTTATACTCAGGTTACGTCATCTAAGAATATAGTCAATAAGGGACTTACCTAGGTGTTGTTGTGCTACAACGAGATCACCCACAATAACCCTTTGCTGAGCTCCTACAAACCTTTTGATGAAGAGTTGCTCCAACTCAACAAATGTATTTACTGAACTATTAGGAAGTTCAACATACCATTCAAAAGCTATCCCTGCTAGACTACTGATAAAGTGGCGAAAAAGCAAAGCGTCGCTGCCACTAACGTTGCAACAACTGGCTCTGAAGTGTGCGATATGCTACATCAGGTTTCCACTGCCATCAAAGCTTTTGAAGAAAGGTGGCATGAAATCCTTGGGATATTGGATTGTATCAAATTCATCCGAGTAGGGTCTACTCTTTAGAACTGATGAACCTCCCCAGGCTTGAGCCAATGATTCCTTTACTTGTTGCTCAACCATAAATTTTATATCTTTTTCTTATATGGAGGTACTTTCCAATATCTTCCTATACATGCTAGTACTATCTTGCTCAACGGAAGGTAAGGTGTTGTTTGTGTCCAAGACATGCACTAACTCTAGCTATCTAACCTCAACTATGATAAGGTGAACTACTGGGGCTTGTTTCTGAAGTACTAAAACTACAGCTAACAAGTCCTCAAGATGCTTTGTCATCCTAGCTATCTTTTCATCTTTTTGTTTTAATTGTGCTAGGAGGTGCTAATGCGAATGGACTGTGTCTTCCTTCTCGGCATCATCACCTTCCATAGCCTGCTGCTCTCTAACGAGGGATCCTCTAGTATCCACCATGCAAACCCCGACTAAGTCTCCCAACAAATCATCTTCATTGGGATCGAAACTAACCTTCTCCTCATTTGACCAATCGTACCCTAGAATTTCCTTATTTTTCATGAAATAATGAGCCACTATCTCATCTAAAGAATGATCAATCTGAGCAGGTACAAATATCTTTGGCTGACCAATGTGTCATTATCATGTACAGAGAGGCACCGGACCTCCCCTGCTACTGGAGAGTCAATCTTATGTGGACTGTACTCACTAGAAGAGAGACACTCCTGACTGTCACTAGCTATGAAAGGGGTGACATTCCTAGGAGTTTCCACTATCATTGGTGCAGCTGGGCTATCATCTGCTCCCTCTGCAATGGCTGCTACCATCTCCATGTCCTAACGGAGTTGGTGAAGGGACCATTATACTGGGTTGCCACTCTCACCACCAGGGGAAAAATGTCAAGATGGAGAGCTTAGCCTCACAACAATAGGCAGAGTAGATGGAGTAGGATCCCTTGGCCATAGTCGGATCACCAACGTACGCTTCTTCTCAGATATGGCCTTCATTGTCTTTGATGGTACTATATGTTGTGACGTAAACTAGTGATGGCAGATGGGGGTAGAGCGGTGTGGTGGAGACACCATCGACTCTCTATGAACAAGAGCTATCCCCCTGTGATGACTGGTCTAAGTAAGTAGGATGCTATCTGTATGGTCGGTGCGGGTAGCACGCTAAGTTAGAAAATCGACAAGTGCAGAAGCTGCCAACTAACAACTGAACCTCCACCTCTCCCTACTGGTGATATGAACAGATGTATGGGCCTCTCTGGCCCTCTCATGTCAAAGTTATTTCCCCACACTATGGGGATGATAGATCTCTGATCAAATTGAGCCGATCGCTGAACGCTCAGAAGCTCCACCAACCGGCGCAAGATTGAAAGACGCATATGACCTTCTACCATAATCGAGGGTCGAGGCCTTTGAACCAGGTGGAGGTGAAGTGTGTATCCCTAGCATCCTCTATCTTACCCAGAGTGGATGAAATGATTTGTTGTAACGGGTGAAGTCAAAATAGAAACTCCTCAACAATAGCTCCATCTCCCAAACAATCCTAGTATGATATCGCTTGATCATGCAATTTTTGTTCTTTTCTATGTTCTGGTAGGATGAGAGGAGTGAGCTAGACCTATACTCAAAAGTTGGGGAGGCAATCCCTGAGATCAAGGGAGCCTTACCCTTAAAGGGTACTGATAAGAGGGTGCTAGCCCTCACTAGGGTAGCACGAGAAACCACAGGGTGCGCAGACGTTGTCACTGTTTAAAGTGGTGGGACTACAACTGCTTTCCTCTTTAATGAAGGGAGGTCAGAATCCAAGGATAAATCAATCTGGATGATCAGCTTCTACCAGGCCACCACAGTCCTACTGACAGTTGTGAGGGGAGTGCCATCGCATGTAATCTTCACTCCCTCAAATCTCCTAGAAATGGATCAAGTGGGTATGATCATCTTAGGGGAGATTGGCTTGATCCAAGGCCAAGTCCATGCCATATGGGAAAGTAAACACAAACTTCTGGGAGCCAGCAATTTTTAATCAACTGCAAAAATTGAAGGACTAAACGATAGCTATAATTGTACCTGATGTTGAGAATCTGCAATATAAAAAATGAGCTTGGATCATATTTCTATTTTTGTTGATTTTTGAATTTGACTTTGAAATTTGAACCCACATCCAACATCTTGGAAGTGTTAAGTGGGGTTCAAATGGATTAGAGAAGATTTAGAATTTTGATTGAAAAGAGGAATTTTGAATATGAATCCAACTTTAACAAATTTGGGTATGTTGAAAAATGGATTCAAATACTTTTTTTAGAAGATGCTTCCATAGGTTCATGTTTGTTTGAATTTAGATTTTGATTTGAAGACCCTTTCCTTTAACAAATTTGGGTATGTTAAAGTAAGAGTCAATTGGTTTTGTCTTTTTGATTTGAAATTTTACTTAACAAATTTGGGTATGCTAAGTGAAGTGTTTCAAATAATTGTTCCTTTTTTGTGCGAATTATTATTTGATTTGGAAAATTGGAATTCTCGCTTAGAAAATTTAGGTATGCTAAGTGAAGAACCCAAGTGTGTTTTTGAAAGATTTTTTTTATTAAAAAAATATATGATTCTTAGTAAATTTGAGTATACTAAGGAGATCCTAAAGTGTTTCATTTGTTTTGGATGTTTTGATTTTTGCAAAAGTAGGATCCTTAGCAAATTTGGGTATGATAAGGAAATCTTAATGTGTTTCATTTTTGTTTTGATTTATTTATTTATTTTTATTGAATGTGGAGACTTTACTTTAGCAAATATGGTATGCTAAAGATGAAGTTCCACTTAATGGAAATTTCACTTAGCAAATTCGAGTATGTTAAATAAAATTCCAAAAGATGTGTTTGAAGATTGTTTTTGGTTTGGTTTTGAAAAGGAAACTTCTCTTTTAGCAAATTTGGTATGCTAAAGAATGAAGTTCCAAAAGTGCTTGAAAATTTTTGGTTTTGAATTTTGAGACTTCACTTAGCAAATTTTCTTATGCTAAATGAAGTTTCAAATGTGTTTGAAAAAAAAAATTATTTATATTTGGAGACTTCACTTAGCAAATTTGAGTATGCTAAATGAAGTTCCAAATGTGTTTGACAAATTTTTGGTTTTGAATTTGGAGACTTCACTTGGCAAATTTGAGTATGCCAAATGAAGTTCCAAATGTGTTTTGAATTTTTTTTTTGTTTTGAATTTGGAGACTTCGCTTAGAAAATTTGAGTATGCTAAATGAAGTTCCAAATATGTTTGAACATTTTTTTTGGTTTTGAATTTGGAGACATCACTTAGCAAATTTAAGTATGCTAAATGAAGTTCCAAATGTGTTTGAAAATTTTTGGTTTTGAATTTGGAAACTTCACTTAGCAAATTTCAATATGCTAAATGAGGTTCCAAATGTGTTTTGAATTTTGAAAATATGATTGCTAAGTTTTGATTTTAAAAAGAAGTCTTCCATTTTATAAATTTGGGTATGTAGGAATGGAAGTCAATCTTATTTTTAAAATATGAAAATTTTGTTTTGTGTGTGATTATATCTTTTTTGAAAGATGGAATTCCAACTTAATCATAGATGGGATATGTTTAAGTGGGATTTCCAAATGATGTTATTTTTATTTGGGAATGAAATCTCTATTAAATAAATTTGGGTGTATTGAATGGAGATGTTCATATGTGCTTTTGAAAAATTTAGTTTTGTTTGAAAATGAAACTTCCACTCAATTAGAATGGAGATGTTCATTTGTGCTGTTTAAAAGTTTTATTTTTGATTTTAATTTTGGAAAGATGATTGTTCATTTTATTTTTGAAAATGAAATCTTCATCAAAGTGAATTGAGGGAAGATGTTCATTTGTGCTTTTGGGAAATATTGTTAGTTTTATTTTTGAAGATTCCTATATGTAACAATTATGAGAATTGTTAGATGAGGATGATTTAAGAAAAATTTTTGTGGAGAATATTTTATTATTTGTATTTTTGAAAGAGTGCATTTTGAAAAGCAAGATTTTATAAAAAATTTATTTTGTCTTTATTATTTTAGAATGAACCTTTTTTATCATAAAGATGATAAAGAGAAAGTCTTTAAATATTTTCTTTTATTAAATTTTTATTTTACCCATTGGAGAACCCAACGACGGTTTTAAGACCAACACGGGGTGAGGTCTTAAAACCTAAAGATGTTGACTAGCTTAACTTAAGGATGAAATAAGCTAAGTGCCAATGGAAAGAAAGATAGTCTTGGGTTTATGCAAAAGTACAAACCCACTATCGATACTTAGATAATGATCATTTACCAAAGATGGAGAGAGGAACCATCCCCAACAGAGTCGCTAAAAAAATATGTGGTGGAAAATTTTAATATTCCCAAGTGTTCTCTTCATCTTCTATTCCTCTTTCCTTTCTGAGGTGGAAAGAAGAATAAATAAATGAGAACACACAGGGAATATAAATCACCTTGGTCAGAGGCCATGCAGATCCACAGATGTACTTATTAGGGTGATCTGGTACGACATTGAGGAGAGGTGTACTATCTCAAAAGATAGAAGTCACTATCATACAATGGACTTAATCAATAAAATAAGGACTCTTAAGGATGTTGGGTCTTGAGGTATACCAGAGATTCTTTCCCTACATTACATGAAAAAGTAAAGCAGGGTTTATTTTAAACCGGGTTCGTTAAGTTCCTTAGGGCAAACCCCTATAGTTAATTACATCTTAAGAAATTAGGATTCTTTAGGAAAACTCTCGATTAAGGTAAATGATCGTTGTCTCTAAAGATTTCAATAGGGTGGGACTATCAATCGATTACCTTATTTTTGAAGATCAAATGGGATTGATCAAAGAAAGAGTTATTATCGAAGCCAAATGAAGATAAGTAGGAGAAGCTCACAATACTAGGAAACCTAGGGAGCATCTCAAACTATCCTATGTTTGGGCTTTACATTTTTGAAATTGATTTAATTTATTTGAGTTGAATTTTTTATTAGAAATTTAGGGCTCATGATTCCATGACACAAGATTATGAAAATGCCTAAGAGGTGAGGATTTATGCTTATGGCCCACAAAGGGGAGAAGCAACCTCAGAACCTAAATCTAGGGAGCTTTGGTGAGAGCCAAAAGTACAACCTAAATCTAAGGCAAAAATGGGTATTGGTTTGCCTCCATAAGAGAGGACAAACCACCCGACTACCTGGACTTACAACCGCCCAGGGGTGACTGCCAACTAACTCTTCCTACAATTTTAAATTCATGTAGGCAAGTCATATGCTTTATGTAAGATAGCTACGCTGTTATTTATTTAGAAAGAGACTAAGTCCTTAAACTCACTCCCTAAAAAGACTAGATCATGTAAGGGTATGCTTTAAATGACCTAAATCTAATGCAATTCAGATTTTATTTTTTATTTTCATTTTTGGTCAATCATTTTGACTCATGCTAATAGGATTCATATGCTTAATGCATGAGAAATGAGATTATTGGCCAAAATAAGTGCAAAGGGAGGAGGTGTGTTTCCACCATGGCTCTCAAAGGTCAAGCCAAGTTTCTCTAGCAAAGGTGGAAGCCATCCAATTAAGAGTGAAAATAATATGCATTTGTGCATGATGTTAAAAAAGAAGTACTCATCCAGCTAAGAGGTTGCTAATTCTTTTATCTTGATTTTAGCCTAAGCTTTAGGTGAGGTTATGAGTTCTTTATTTTAATTTTGAAATATTAAGTTTGGTAGAAGATTTTATTTTTTCATAAGAGCCTAATTGTCATCTAGGCCATTTATAAAGCAAAGAATAAACTAGGAAAAGGATGCCACTTAATGCACAAGCTAAACAAATCATCAATCAATTTATAAAGCTAAGCATAAAAGAATAAGAGGCCAATTATGGTTGGGCACCACCGCACAAAAAGAAAAATTGGTGGCCGAAGCTCTACCCTTATAACCTGATTACAAATGAATTAAATACAATTAAGCAAGGAACTCATTATTATGGGGGTGTTCAAACTTCATTTCTTCATTCTTCTTTTCTTCTTTCTTCTTTGATTCCTTCTTTTGGATGGTTGGAAGGTGATGCTCCAAAGACTTCACATGGTACATAAGATAAGATCTTATGGCCAATGTTCATCATAATCCCCATAACAATCATTCCAAAATCTTAATTGCAAAAATCTACATGAAAAGAAAAAGTAAATCTAGCAAACACCTACAAAATAAATATTAGCAAAGCAAACCATCAAATCCCAAGCATGTATATTGGACTTATCACCCCACACATGAGTGACTAAGTTTACCTGGCCTATTAGATTATGCTTAGGGGTATAAGCACCTGCACAACAAAAACATTTATAATTTTTATTTATTACAACGCCCCTTAAGCACAATCTCCTACAGAAGATAATGGTTAGACTATGATCACCCTACCATTCAGTCTATGCACATGCACCCTAACATCCAGTTTAAAATATTACATAATAAAATAAAGCAAACATCAAACCATGCACCATCCTAACCTAAAGCTAGAAGTGGTGATTTAGCCTAATGTGTATGCTTTGAGTTTGTGGTATATGGTTTTTTTTGAATTTCTAAGCGTGAAGAATGTTCAACTTAGGAGGGGGGTTTTATTTAAGTTGTTTAGATGTTTTGGGTTGATTTTATTTTGTATTTTGATTGAGTTCAAGTGAATCCTATTGTTGATCTCACTTTTGGAGTGAGCTCTTAACCTCCTCTTCTTAGACTTAAGACTCTTTTAGACACTAAGAACTCCTTAGTCATATGACACTTCTAGTGATTAGGTAAACACCTAACTTAAGCCTAAAGACTTAGAAGTGTTAATCATAAGATTAGGCTATGCCTTAGGATTTAAGAAAATTACCAATCCCATAGCCTAAACCCAATCTATATACACTTTCTCAAATCAAACCCAGACTTAATTCTCAAACCAAATCTCAAATTCAAATTCAAATTCCAAATCTAATTTCAAAATTTGACTCCAAATGATTGAAAACCCAAAATCAAATTCAAATCCTAAAACCCCTTCCTAAGCCATTTGACCCACATTCATAAGCTTAGCCAAAACTCCCCTTAAATCAAATCAAACTCAATTGATCTCTTTATAAATCAATTATTCTTTCATTTATATTCGCAAATATAAATAAAATTCAAATTCAAATGACCAAAACTATATCGAAAATCAAATCCAAACTCAATCTAAACCCTCTAAGCCAATTCTTTGGACTTAGCCAAATTCTATCTAGATCAAGTCAAAACTAATGAATTTTCTCTTGAATCAATCATTCATTCAATTATCTACCCAAATATAAATGAAACCTATAATCATCAAATCAAATCAAAACCAACCCAAGTCAAACCCAACCTAACCCTTTTGACTTAAAAATTTCAATGAGCCAAAATTTCTTAGACAATTGTCGTTGAATTTATATTCAATCTAGGGCTCATATATAAGTTCAACTAAACTTCGAATCAAACCAAAATCAAACCAATTGACCCACTTAGGTCCACTTGCCCAAAGTGACCTAAAGGACCCATTTGAGCCAACTTCTAATCCAACCTAAATTAGATTGAACCAAACTCACCAAAATCTTCTACCATGATTATTGATCACCCTAGATGATCAATTGTAATCAATTGGGCCAAACCAAGCCCAATTGGCCATTTGATCTAAATTGACCCAAATTGGCTTAAAGGACCAAATCAGGTCAAATCATGATCTAACCCAAATTGATTGCAATCAATGGCTCAAGTTCATTCTAAATTAATTATTGAACTTGATCAAAGTCATAATTAAATCCAATTTGATCAATCGAGCCAAATTAGCCAACTTGACCCAACCTAGCCCAAATTGGTTAAAGGGGCAATTTGGCCTAAATCCAAATTAAATCTAAGTTAATTCAAACCAAAGACTACATCCATTTTCAATTAGCCAATTGAACATGAATCAACCCATAACCTAAGCTAATTTAGCTAATTTTGGTCAAATGGGTTAATTTAACCCAATTGACCTATATGACCCAAATTGGGCCAAATCTCTTGAAACCAATCCAAGACCCATTGGGGGCTGATCAAATCCAACCAAAACCCATTTGGGATCAGTCCAAAACTAACCCTACCTATTTAAATCTCTCATGGATCCTCCCCCACAAATGATTCCACCCAATCTCATTTAATTCCCCCCATCACATGCACTTAACTCCTCCCTAATATTTGCATTGAATAAATCTGATCATATGGTAGCAAGAGAGAATTTTGGAGCAAAAAATCCAAAGTCCTCAATCAATCTATCATCCATCCCAACGACCTCAAGCAAGGTGGCAATCAATTTGGAGCCAAAAAATTCAAAAAAATTGTATTTTCGTCCATTTTAAAAGGAGGGGGAGATGAGGCTTTGATCTATACCACACCATACTAAGCCCCCAAAGTTCCCCAAAGCAAAAAAGGAACCATTTTCCACTTCTTTGAGCCATTTTGAGCTCAAAAATACAAATACTCTAAGTGAGGCAAAGACATCAAAAAAGGACATTTTCAAGGGAAGGGTAAAGATCACTCCAAAGCTTCTTTACATACCTAGAAGTTCTCTCGAATCTTCACCGCCGTCAAAAATCATCCCCGACGAGGTAAATTTTGCCAAACCGTAGCCGACCTTAGAATTTCACACTTTTTGTATTAATTTTCTCGCAATTTTAGGAATTTTCCTTAGATAATCTAGCATTTTTACTTTAAATCATCCCAATTAGGAAATAGAATTTTTTTTGGTACAAATCGGCACGAAAATGAGTCCATTTGGACAAATTTTGGCTAGAAACCCTCATTTTTTCTAAAAAAAAAATCTTAAAAACATTATTCATCAGTAGTTAAACATCCGATCCGTTTGTGGATCGGTCAATTGTACGTGGATCACACGATCTGTGCCTTGATCACATGCGATGCGGTATTTTGCGTTCATGATTGATGGCTGATCGCGGCGATCCGAACCGGCTTTTATGCGATGACCATCCGATCACGTGCGCATGACGACGGCTCATACGCCGATCGCATGATCTCGGCCTGATCGCACGATCGATATGAACCATCCGAACCGATCGGATGGCCTAAGCAGCCACGCATTTTCTCTTCCCACCTGACGCCAGTCGGCTTATTTCCTATTTATATAAAAAAATTAATTTAAATTACCTAAAACTTCGAAATATTCTAAAAAATAAAATACTTAACCAAAAATTGCAAATAAGGGCTCGTTGGATTCGTTTTTCTGAGAGGAATCCAACAAACCCAAAATGCCAAATTTCACTGAGTATAGTGAGCTTAATTCAAGTTTTAGTAAAAATCATATTTCATTAATTAAACTAAAAATATAAGTCAGATTAAGTTAAAATTTTTTAGGAATTGAATAAAATTAAAACACACTTACCATAAAAATTTCAAGTGAAAAAGACTTTTGGATTGGGAGAAATTAAATTTTGAAGTTCAGATTGTCCATTTTAATAAAATAAATCAAATAAAAATTTAGAAATTTACAAAAATATTCAAAATGGCTTAAATCACTTCAATTGATATTCAGGACTCTTAAAAAAATAATGTGATCTTCTGAATTTTAATGAACCCTAAACAAACACTTAAGATTAGGGTTTAATCAATTAAGAAGTTAATTAAAATATATTTTAAAAATAATTTAAATATTAAATCAAAATCAAAATGAAATAGCACTTAAGCAATCATTAATCAAATATCAAATCAGAGAAATATCATTCTTAGAGAAAATTAAATTAATTATGATTAAATCTATTTAAGTTAATAAAACTCAATTAAATGATTAAATCTTAAATCAAACTCAAAATCCAACAAATTTAGGAATCTTTAATCATTTGATACTAATTGAATTAAACCAAATAAAATTAAAGTAAACTTCATTAACTAATGTTTAAATCACATCCATTTAGAATAAGATAACTAATTAATCATTAAATATTTCAACATAATAACTGAATCGAACATGTTAATGAAATCAAACAAACATAATAAATAAATCAAATTAAGTAAAACTCTAATCATGAATAATCAAACTTAATTAGTCAAACATCTAATTAATGCAAATTTAATAAATTAATCCATCTTCTTAAATAATCAAATTAATTTAAATAAGTTACATTAAAGCTAAGTTTAAAATTAAGCTTAAATCAAACCCATAATTAAATTTGAATAATCACACCCCTCAAATAAACTAATTAAGTTCATCAAGTTAATCAAATTAATCAAATTAAACCTAAACTTAATCAAACATAATTAAGATGAAAATAAACACTAATCAAAACCTCAATTAAACCTAAATCATTAAGTCATTAATCACTAATTAAACAAACCTTTAATTACCTAATAATTTTAATGACTTTAATCAACTTAATTAATCAAACATCTAATTAATGCAAACTTAATAAATTAATCCATCATCTTAATAAACCAAATTAACTTTATAAATTTAATTAAAATTAATTCAAATCAAACACTTAATTAATCTACTAATTAATTTAATCACACTTATTAAATAAACTAATAAAGTTAATTAAATTAATCATATTAAACTTAAGCTTAATCAAATATAAAATGCAATTAAATGCTAATCAAACCTTAATTTAAACTTAATTAACTCAATCATTAACCCAAATAAATATGAAATCAAATTTAAAATTAAACAAATCTTTATTTAATTTAATAATTAATCATACCTCTTAAATAAACTAATTAAGTTAATCCAACTAATCATATTAAACCTAAGCTTAATCAAACATAAATGCAATTAAATACTAATCAAAACTTAAATTAAACTTAAATTATTAAGTCATTAATTACATCATTAGTCTAAACAAATATGAAGTCAAATTGAAAATTAAATAAACCTTTATATTTAACGTAAATACACTTCTTAATTAAACTAATCACAATCAATTGAACCTAAGCAAACCCATAGACCAATAAAGCTAATTAAATCAAATTAAATCAAATTAAGTTAAATTAAGAAAGACTCTCATCAATTTAATATAAAATCAAATCAAATCTCATTCAAACTACTTAAATAAGATAAACTAATTAACTATCTAATGTATAAAATCAAAATGCAAACCAAACTTTGATAAACATGACAAATGGATAAGATTAAAAGATAAAATCCTAATTACAAGAAATCAAACTCAATTAAGAATCAAAATAAAATCAATAATTAATCATCAAACTACAAATGAATGAACCATAACCACAATCAAATAAACATAAAGTTAAATCACATAACCATAATCAAAGAAGGAGTTAAATATTAATTTAAAAGGATATTGAATTATCTAGATTTAATTAAATCAAAACATTTAATCTAAAATTAATCAACCAAAAAAACACATGAACTTAAACAAACTTAAAATTCATTAAATAATAAGGATATTGAATTATCAAGATTTAATTAAATCAAAACATCTAATCTAAAATTAATCAACCAAAAAAATAGATGAACTTAAACAAACTTAAATTTTATTAGATACTAAGGATATTGAGTTATCAAGATTTAATTAAATCAAAATATCTAATCTAAAACTAATCAACCAAAAACACATGAACGTAAATAAACTTAAACTTCATTAGATATTAAGGATATTAAATTATCACGATGCAATTAAACCAAAACATCTAATCCAAAATCAATCGATCAAATACTTAAACAAACTCAAATTCTAAATTCTAAATCAAGTCAACTGAATCAAATCGAATAAAATACACAAATTCAAATGGGCTGATTAAGATACTTAAGGACCTTAGTTAGATTCTTTAGGAATTAGGATGTAGTATATGGTGAGTTCCATCTATAAGTGGAACTCATTCTACTCTTCATTCTTGAAAACCTAAACATCATCTTAACCAAATAAAAGTGAAATAAAAATGAAGAATAAATCATTAAATCATTTAAATTAAAATCACCCAAAGGTAAAATTTAAACAAATTCAAACTCTAATTTAAAACTTAAATTAAAGAAGCCTAGTAAAGTCTTGCTACACAAGCCTTAAGAACACATATTAATAATACACACTTCTAGTGCTAAGTTAGCTTGTATGTATCATGTTGTGTTTTATTTTTGTAATATTTTAGACTGATGTTGTGGGTATATTTTGTGAGGATGTTAGGTCGTTATTACCTAATCATGTTTTATGCAGGTGCTTAAGGGCCCTATAATAAAAATATAAATGATGTTGTCTTTGTTAGCCCTAGCGAACCAATGTTAGACAGTGGGCTTGGTTACCCATGTGGGTGTTAAGTCCAAATTATTCATATAACTCTTGTATGGTGTGTTTAGCTAATATTTGTTTTACAGGTGTAGCTAGGTTTACTTTTCTTATTTTTGATGTAATTTTGCATTAGAATTAGGATTAGTGCTATGGGGATTAGGATGGGCAGGAAGGCTTAGTCCTTGAGATGCCCTATGATGCCTTTGGAGCAAATCAAATCAAAAGAAATAGAATGAAGAAATGAAGAAAAGAAGACTCCCATAGCATATATATTATTTTTATAATTCGGGTTGTATAAGGGTAGAGCTCGGCTACCCATCTTTTTTTTCTTTTCGGGGTGTCTGGTGAAACCCGACCGAATTGGCCTTTTATTCTTTTACGGTAGTCTATAAAATTATTTGATGTTGTGTTTAGATTACATTAAAACATCATGCTTTTCATTATTTCTTTATGATTGATACTTGAATGTGTGGCCTGGATGTGGTAGGCTCTTAGGATAAAATTATATTTTTTTATCCAATTAACAACTCATAACCTCACATAAAAGCCTAGACTTAAATCAAGATAACAAAATATTTTTAGTAACCCCTTAGATGGATGGATGAATGCATAATATCATGCATATCATATTATTTCACTCTTGTTATGAGGGGACTTTCATCTTTGCCAGAGAATCAAGACTTAACCTGTGAGAGCCTTTGGTGAAAGAACATCCCTTTCTCTTTTAATTTGGCCCATAATCAAATTCTCATGCATTTAGGCATACAAAATCCCATAACCCATGTCAAATAAAAAGTCCAAAAGAATCAAATAAATTTGATAAAATTTGCATTAGATTAAGTCATGGATTCATACCACTCATGCTCTAGTCTCTTAGGGAGTGGGTTTAAGGACTTAGTCTCCTTTCTAAATGAATAACAGCCTAGCCATCTTGCAAAGCATAAGACTTACCTACATGGATTTAAAGCATAAGAGGAGTTAGGCGCCACCCAGTAATAAGTCAGTGCAATTTATTCTCTCTTGTGGAGGTAAACCATATACCTATAATCGCCTTAAATTTAGGTTGTGCCTTTATTTTGTACCAAGGCTCCTTAGTTTAAGAATCTGAGGTAGTTGTTTCCTTCGAGCTACAAGCATATATCCTCACCTCTTAGGAATTTCCACAATCTTATGTTGTGGAATTATAAGCCCTAGTAATCTAGTAAAATGTCAACTCAAATAATTAACACTCTTCAAATTTCAAAAAATATAAAGCCCAATTATAAGGTATATTGGAATGCTCACTAGGCTTTCTAGTATTATGAGCATTTCTTACTTTTTCCCTTTGTATTCTAAAAATAAGTCTTCTCCTTGATCTATCCAATTTGATTTTCTAAAATAGCCAATCCTTTGATAGTCTTAACCTTGAAATCTTTAGAGACCTTAATTGTCTACTTTAATCGAGAGTATTCTTAAGGAATTCTCATTCCATATGATGTAATTAACTATGAGGGCTTGCCTCCATAGAGAACTTAATGAACCCAGCTTAAAATAAACCCTACTTTACTTTCCCATGTAAAGTAGGGGAAAGATCTCTAGTATATTCGAAGACCCATCATGCCTTAGGAGTCCTTATTAGGTGATTAGGTCTATTATAGGGTGAGAATTTTTATCTTTTGAGATAGTACATCATTCCTTAATGTCATACCCAACCACCTAAGATCTGCATGACCCATATCTCAAAAAATAAACACCATGATTTTTCTACACTCATTGGGAAGGTTCCTCTCTCCATCTTTAGTAGATAATTATTATCTCCAAGTATCGATAGTGGACTTATATTTTATATAGGCTCGTGACAATCATTCTTTCCATTAGCAGTTAGCTTATTTCATCCTTAAGTAAAGCTCGCCAACATCCTTTAGGTTTTAGGACCTCACACCGTGTAGGTCTTAAAATCCCTGTTGGGTTCCCCCAAAAGGTGAAAATTAAAATTAATCAAACAAAGGAGATGACCAAAATTAAGAAACTCTATCTAAAGTGAGGCAAGGTTCATCCCATGAACAATAAGAAAATAAAACCCTTCTGCAAAAATAACATGTCTTTCCAAAAGCACTTTTTCAAATTCCACATAATAAGAGATCTTTACACAAACAAAAAGGCACAAAACACATATAACCAAACCTCGTTTAACAAATCCTATGATTGTTACATGGAGGTTCTTTTCAAAATCAAAATCAACCATTTTAATGTCTTTTCAAAAGCACATTTTCTTTGAAAACTATCCCCATCCCACACACTTAAATTTGTTGGATGGAGATTCTATTTTCAATTAAATTATAATATAAAATTACTTCAGCATACCACATGTGAAAGTTGAAGTTTCCTCTTTCAAAAGCAATAAACCATACACAAAAAAAGAGAAGTCAAAACATTTTGAACCCCCACTTGACATACCCAAATTTGTCAAATGGGAGTTCCCCTTCCCTTGGAGAAGGTAGAGCAAATCATATATTTGTATGATAAAACTCCTTCTTGCTAAAGTCTTGGACTTCAAAACACATTGGGAGCTCATTTGACATGTCCAAGTATGTCAAATGAGAACCTTTTTTTGAAAATCATAATAACAAATGGAACTCCATTTAACATTCCTAAGTTTGTTAAATGAGTTCTTTTATTTTAAAAATCATAAACACATTTTACTTTTACTTAACATACCAAATTTGTTAAGTGAGAGTTTCATTTTCAAAAATCACAAACACATTTAACTTTCACTTAACATACCAAATTTGTCAAGTGAGAAGTTTCAAAAAAATCATAAACGCATTTAACTTTCACTTAACATATCAAATTTGTTAAGTGAGAGTTTTTAACTTTCACTTAACATACCAAATTTGTTAAGTGAGAGTTTCATTTTCAAAAACATATTTGCTCACTTAACATATCAAATTTTTTAAGCGAGAGTTTCATTGTCAAAATCACAAACATATTTGACTTTCACTTAACATACCAAATTTAACACACATTTGATCCCTATTTTAACATACCAAATTTGTTAAATAAGGATCCAATTTTTCATGTCAAATCACACTTGAGCTTCCACTTAATATACCAAATTTATTAAGTAAGAGTCTCATTCTCAAAAAAAAAAAAAAAATAAACAAACATATCTCAAGCACATTTGGGGCTTTCATTTAACATACCAAATTTATTAAATGGGACTCCCATCTTCAAAGAAAAGCAAATTTATCTCACAATCACATTTAACTTTCACTTAACATACCAAATTTATTAAGTGAAAGCCTCATCATCAAATGCAAATCAAACACATATGGCATCTACTTAACATACCAAATTTGTTAAGTAAGAAGCCCCATTTTCAAATCAAAATATCACACAATCAAATCTTCACAAGAAAAAATATTTCAAACACACAATCACAACCTCTTCTTAGCATACCCAAATTTACTAAGTAGAGGTCTTTCAAACTATCAATATTTTCAAACAAGATGCACAAAACACAATATCTCCAAGAAAATTTCTCTCAAATTTTAGAACCCACCAACCTACCTAAATCGGTTGAGTATGGGTTCTAAATCAAATCAAATGGCAAATACTCCTCAATATCCAAAATCTCTCTTTGATGAACCTCACTTAACATCCTTAAGATGTGGGTTCAAATTCAAAATGAAATCTTAAAATCAATGATTGAAGGTGAATATCAAGGCAAGTGTCTGACTCAACTATATTTCAACAATGCACATTTCAGTGCAATCAATTCTTCCAGTCCTCAGTCAACATATATGTCTCCCAACAAGCTTGTGTTTTTCTTCCCCACTGGCCTAAACCTGGCCCTGGATCAGGCTAGTCTCTCTACCACTGGCTTCACTAAGGTCATCTACTTTGGCCATGGTTTTGTGGGGGTGAGGATTTCTTGCGAGGGGACAACCTTCACCATAGTTAGCAAGGAGGAGGTGGCGGGGCAGACGCCACTTATCTGATTCGATATGCTATCTGATTCTGAGTTTTCTCCACTAAAGAGGAATGCCATTGTTGTTCCTGCTACCCTACTAGTATCAATTTCTATGCCAGTTGTTCCAGCCTAGGGTCATTTAGTTACTCATACTATAGCTCTAGCAAGGGCTATTACCCCCTCCTTGGACACCCCAAAGGGGAATACATCTCTTTCTCGAGATAGTCCTCCACGTGGGTGCTAGCCCGCCACATACCTACATGTACACAAAGATCGCACAAGAACTACAAGATCAAGTGGAATCACAAGAGGGTGGTGAGAGAGGTGGATGCCACTTCCCATATGACTAAAGAGGGATCTCCCTATGAGACCTCTCCACATTTGAGTGATAGTATGCTCCACCCCCTCTCAGCCTCAAATGGAGAGGAAGACTACAGAAGGATTGCTACATTACCTCAACCACCAGCATATTTCAGCACACTGGCTAGGAAGCATAGAAAGCCCCACTGCCTCGTGACGCCTTATGTAGTTGGTGCATAGGATGCTCAAAGTTTGATGTGGTTTTTGATCTAAGGATAGTTATGCTAGGAGAGTCAGAAGTCAGATCCTGAGGGAGAGAGCCTTGGAGGCTCAAGCATCGCAAAAGTGAGGGAGCGAGTTTATTGTGCACGTGGCCTCCTCTCTCGATGGATTTTCCCGATCTCCCACTAGGTCGATCGTGATAACATCATCCTACCAATGATACTCACAGGAGGAGGATATCGAGAGCCTTGCTACCTCACCGCCACTCACCACCCACCATCGCCTATCCAGCTCACGGCATCCCCCATTCTAACAAAGATCCAGAAGGCCCCATCCGGGGAAAGACCAACACCATTGGTGATCCGATTATGGCCTAAGGATCCCACTTCATCTACTCCACCCATTAAGGTGAGGTCGAAGCTCTATTCACCTCCCCGCCTACGGAGAAGAAGGAATGGTGACCAAGGCCATCGCGGATTGAGTCACCAACAAGTCACAACAAGCATAAGATCAGTTTCAAGTTCCACTCAGAGAAATCGCAGTGGGAAGGGTAGATATGATGTTGTTCATGTAGATCCTCTCACATTCTCAAGAGTAAAGTGATCAAGATATACATCAAGGAGAAGCCTCTAGACAAGAGATAAATGCAGAAGACAGGATGTATTTCTCAGAGGAAAGATACCACCACCGGCCAACAGGAAGTGTTTATCTATGAGATTAGATTTAGATGAGATCATCGCCGCATTTCTGAGAGGGAACTGGGATGATTGCTCATGAAGAGGATTAGGCCCTACCTAGATGGGGATGATCTCTTGAGACTCAAAGTCCATATGGTCACATAGCTTTTCCCCTCCTTAAGGATCAAAGGAGGTGGTTGTAGTTGAGGAAGAAGACACAACTCATTCAACCCAACACATTCATTAGCAACTGAGATAGAGAGATGAGCATATCAGGAAGATGGAAAAAAGAGTTGAAGACTTGTTAGTGGCAGTCCTAGCACTTCAAGACCAAGCTCCATCATTAATAGTTTGGCAGGCATCGCATTTGATTGGTATGCTGAACTACCCAATGGTTCAGTGAAGACTTTTGCTGAGTTAGAGCACCTCTTTATTAAGAGGTTTGCTAGATCCCAGCAAAGGATAACTGTGGGTGATCGCGTTGAGACGCAACAAAATCCTAATGAGTCCCTTGTTGATTATATTCTTAGGTGGCAAAACCTGAGAATGAAATGCGAACCACAGCTGTCCAAACAGCATGCTATAGAAATTCTTCTCAAGAATATTCATGGTCCGGTTGCTTTCATTCTCAAGGGATTTATAATCAAAATATTTGAGAGGTTAATCAACAAGGTGGCTAGCCTACAAGAGGAAGCCAAATAGTTACCTTTTCAAGACTAATCGTTCAATCCCAAGCCACAGAAAGTATTTGAAGAAGCCGGGTAAGAAAGGTGTAGACAAAGGGAAAGCCAGAAATGAGAGAGACCATGCACAGCCTCCATTGTCACCTCCTCTACCACCACCTCAGCCAGCATACCAACCACCACAGCTACCACAATGACCGCCTGCCTCCTCCACAATATACTCAGTAGTGGTACTCATATCCACCGCCAAGTAACTATTACCCACCTACTCTTGCCGATAGATTGAATGAGACATATTCATTCAAGAGGGAGGTAGTTAGGAAGATATTTAAGAATCTCTTAAAAAAGCTAACTTTTAGTTACCTAAGCCCAAGAGGCCGGAAGATGTGGGCAAGAGTAATGATCCTAACTATTGCCCCCTACCACATGTCAGTCTTGAAGAATTGTGTCACCTTTAAGGACTGGCTTGAGCACAGCTACAAGTTAGGAGCTATTGTTATCCCCAAAGAATACTTGTTAGAACAACCCTCTAGTTCTATCAGAGTAATTCTTGGGGATACTTGTGATCCTATTAAGACAAAATAAAGTTGGGATATTGCCTTATCCTGAACCTCTAAAAAAGTGGATTTTAAGATCAAGAAACTTTCTTTATAGGTATCTGAAGCAACTCAAATCTCCAACACCAAGGAAGGTTTGCAAGTTGCCAAAGATAACTTGAAAAAGGAGTCAACCCAGCAGTAGCAGCAGCCTACTTTACTTGCCCAGGATAGCATAGTAGCACAACCACCATCCGAGCCCAGACTCCATCCATCATTGTAGCTACTACTTCTTCCTCTATTAGCTTCTCTTCTACCAATAAGAGCATTATATTAGTGGACAAGGGCACTATACCCCTTTCCCCACTTACTTTATTAGATTTCTATCATGTACCTACATCTAAGAAGAAATCAATGAAGAAAGCTTTCACTTACATCTTATTCACTTCTGATACTCTAGATTTTATTCCTCTCAAAAACTCTCCAAGTCTACAAAATAATAATGATAACTCTAGTTTTGATCCTTCTTCTTTTGATTTAGAAATGGATTTTCCATTTCTAAATCACATGGGTTCACCTCTTGAGATTGATTTGGAGTCATGACTGATGATCCCATAGGAGAAGGTAGGTACACCATGAAGATAGAACTTTACAAATTCATCATTCCAAGAGGTCACTAAAGTTAACCTCAGTGGCAAAGTTCTACCTCTAGGTGGCACCTGGATAAGTAAGCAAATCATTGGTTCTAAAGAGCGTGATAGCCCTCCACAAGATGCTCCACCCATGGATATGCATGTGGAGGATTAAGCCAAGGTTAACAATAATGTCCAAGACATCTAGAAAGTTGCCGCTAAGTTAAGCATATATGATGCCCTTATCTTATCCAAAGAGATGAGGGAATCTAATCAAGGCTCTTCTTGATCCAAGATATGCTTAGCCCAAATAATTACCATCAAGAGGAGGCTCACAGTTCAGAGGACACTCTAGGAGTTACATTTAGTGATGAAGACTTGCTTCTAGGGATGACCAACCACAATCTCCCCCTTTACATTACAGTGGATATTGGAAGATACAAGATATCCAAAGTTCTTATCGACCAGGGTGCATCAATGAATATTATGAGTCTAAAAACCCTCACTTACTTGAGGATTGACATCTCCAAACTTTCAAAAGAGATGATGATGTTGAGAGGATTCAACAAGAAAGAGGGGTTTAGGCTCTATAGCCATTAAAAGTATATGATTAAAGACTACGCCAAGTTTCATATTAGATTTAGATACATCTTTCAATTCTTTGCTTGGGAGACCGTGGATACTGAGAACAAAGTGATTCCATCCTCTACACTGTGCATGAAGTTCATGAGGGTGGGATTGAATACCGGCCAAAGGAGATCTTAAGCCATTCATAGTTCATGAGGTCAGAATATATGAGGATGCGACCTAATATCTCTCTCAAAATCAACAAGTCTATTCTTATGAACTTGGTGAAAGTTCAAAAATAAAAGAGAAAGAAAAGAAAAAAGAAAAAGAAAAAAAAAAGAAAAAGAAAAGAAAAAAGGAAATGAGAAAGAAAATAAAAGGGAGCGAGAAATGACTTGAGGAGAAAATAGAGCGACATTAGATTCCACCCAATTGTTACTCCATTCAATATATGGGTAGATGACTCAACCTCCACCGTAGAGGAAGAGAGTGATCCAGAGACATGCCTAAAGATGGAAGACCTCCTTGGCCATCCATAAGAGTTATGTCCCTAAAGGACTACACCTACTATCTATATAGATTTAGAATTTAGTTATGATAAGTCATATATGATTAGTATGCTAAGCACTTCCGGATATAGATCCCCATGCAAGTGACATTGAGCGATATGATGAAGACCATTCTAAAGTAAAGCATAAGTTTATCCAAGTCTATATGAAATAAAGGAAGCATCAGGGAACTTTAGCTATAACCCCACTTTCCTCACAAAAATTTGAGGGTTTGGTAGTTAAGGAAGCCCCTAAGTCATCCACAAATGTAAGGTGCAGAAGTTCTTTCTTGTAGCATCATTCTCAAGTCAAGAAGCTGATGAAGAACTTGAGGATGATTCATATAAAGATTTAATAGAATTACCTTTTGATTGGAATTCGCCTTGTGTTCTTAATTTAGCAAAGAAAGGATTCATTCCACATGCTTAGTCTAAATGTAGTTCAGATTACTTTGAAAGGTTATGGGACAACAAATGCAGACATTCACTATCAAGACCAAGATTAGGATTCAGTATAGTGGGTCCAGTTGATGATGATGACTAATGCTTAGTCATCACCAATCATTTAGAATCTGATAGGTTCTTTTCAAATCATGCTAACTCAAATCAGGAGGTGTGCTTAGAAACTTCAGATGATCCAAATGACTTTGAAATCAAGGATGCACCACCAGAGTTTTAAGAGGAGATCAGTTCATCTATCTACGAGCTCAAAGAAATCAACCTAGGAAGTGAAGAAGATCCACACCCAGCATATATTAGTTCTCTATTTAATGAAAAAGAAATAACCATTTAGTGAAGCTATTGAGAAGGATTACTTTGCATGGAGTTATGAAGAGATGCCCATCTATCTCGCTAATATGACCATAAACTAGCAATAGAACCTAATGCTAACCCTATCAAGCAAGCTCCTGACGCATGCATTAGATATCAACTGGTCACTTCAAATTAAGAAACCGATCGATGGCTTTATTAAGAAAAATATCCTACCGGGCTGTCATCCCAATTAAGAAAAAAGAATGGTCAAATTTGCATATGCATTAATTTTAGGGATCTAAATAAGGCATGTCCTAAGGATGAATTTCCACTTCATATACCAGAATTATTGGTGGATATTGCCTCATCTCATGCAGTATTCTCCTTTATGGATGGGTCATCTGGATATAACCAAATTAAGATGGCCCTAGAGAATAAAAGAAATACTGCCTTTCAAACCTTGATCGGAATATTTTGTTATAAGGTCATGCATTTCGGCCTTAAAAATATCGGTGCCACATACCAGCAGGCCATGACTCGAATCTTCAATGAACTCATTCATCATCAAGTTGAATGTTATGTCGATGATCTCGTTATCAAAAGCAAAGAAAATGAAGACTATCTCTTTGACTTGAGAGTATTTTTCGAACGATTAAGACAATATAACCTCAAAATGAACCCCTTGAAGTGTGCATTCGGAGTAGCTTCAGGAAAATTTCTTGGGTTTGTTGTCCGACACTAAAGAATTGAAATCGATCTGGAAAAGATCAAAGTGATATTAAAAATGCCACCCCTAAAAGCCTAACATAACTCAGGTCATTCCAAGGGTGGTTGGCGTATATAAGAAGCTTCATTTCCAACTTATCAGGAAAATTCCAATCATTCTCAACACTTGACAAAAAAGATGCCAGGTTCAAATGGGATGACAAGTGTCAACATGCTTTCAAAGACATCAAGCAATATCTGATGACACTCCAGTCCTAGCAACCCCTATCCCGGGCAAGCCGCTCATATTATATACTACTATATTGGACGACTCTCTTGGTGCTTTGTTGGCACAAACAACTGACTAAGGGAAAGAGAACACTCTCTATTATCTCAGTCATCGTCTACTCCCTACTGAGGCAAACTATCCACCTATTGAAAAGCACTGCCTAGCTTTAATCTTGGCATCCCAAAAGATACAACATTTCATGCTTTCTCATAAGGTGAACTTGATCTCCAGAGTCAATCCATTGTATTATCTCATGATCGGTCGACCTTATCTGGACGGTTGGCACGTTGGTCAATGATTTTGTCTCAGTTTGATATAACATTCGTACCCCTTTGTGTCGTAAAAGGATAAGCACTTGCGAATTTCTTAGCAGCACATCCACTCTCTGCTGATTCTCCGCTTAACAATGATCTCCGATGAAGAAATCATGAACTTAGGGGGTACTAGTGCTCGCTGTTGGGAGATGTACTTTGATGGTGCAGCTTCCTCTCAAAGAGGAGAAGAATAATAATTTACTATCCCAGGGAAGGCAAGGGTAGGAATAGTTCTCTTAACTCCAGACCGTGATGTGATGAGATTCTCATATCATTTTGTCCAATCCATTCACCAACAATGAAGTCAAATATGAGGCTCTGATTGCTAGTCTGGAGTTAGTCATTACACTATGTGTCCAGAGTATCAACATCTTTGGGGATTCTCAGTTAGTCATCAACCAAATCGCTAGGTCTTACAAAGTTCTAAAGCCTAAGCTCCATCATTACCACAAGTACACTATGGAGTTGTTGGCCCAAATCCCAGAGGTTAACATCTACAAGATTCCTCAAAGAAAATGTAAGATAGTGCATGCCAAGCTTGCCAAAAAAGTTGGCATGTCAGAAGATGAGTCCATTCCAATAAGGGTCCAAAATACAAGACTTATCCCTTATTGATGTCGAACTCATGAGAGATTCTCTCTCAAGGGAGGTTATCATTGCCAAAAGGATGAGGAGTCGAAGGAAACCATGCATAGATTATTTAAGGGCAAACCACTACCTCAAGAGAAATCACTAGCAGTGAAGCAGAGCCCTTTCCTATACTCAGAAGACACCTTATCCAAAGCCTTTGATCATATGGTTACTTGTCGATAAACACGAAGCCCATAGGATCATGACCGAGGTACACTCAAGGTTATGTGGAGCACATCAATCTGGTCCAAAGATGAAAGCCAAGATCGAGAGACTAGGATACTATTGGCCTTCAAGACAGCATGGACGTAACTAGGAGATGACACCAATGTCAGGTACACGATGTGGTCCTACATCAGCCTCCCAACATTCAACATCCTACATTGGCCTCATGGCTATAGTGTTGGGGTACCGACATTAGGGTCCGTCGATAATCCTTCTTCCAAGGTCATCGATTCATTCTAGTTATCGACTACTTTTCCAAGTGGGCGGAGGCAAACCCACTTAGAGAGGTCACAACTCAACATGTGCTCCAATTTTTAGGAACCATATCGTATATAGGTTCAGGGTGCCTCGATGAATTATATTCGATAATGGTACTGCATTCAAGAGCACTAAAATCGATAACTTTGCTCGGATACACAACATAGATTGGAGATATTCTACCATCTACTATCCAAGGGCAAATGGGTTAGCAGAAGCCTTCAACAAAACCCTCATTCAAATACTGAAGAAGATACTAGATGACAACAAATGACGATGGCATGAACAGTTAGTTGAAGCCTTATGGGCTTACCATACCACATACAGAACTCCAACTCAATCTACAACTTTCTCCTTACTGTATGGATCCAAAGCCATTCTACCATTAGAAGTTTAACTCCCATCACTAAGGATAGTCGTGGGTAGCAAAATCACAATGGAATAGAATGCCAAGTTGTGGTTGGAATAGCTCGAAGGTTTGGAGAAGATACGCCTACAAGCATGCCAGAACCTCGAGTTATACAAAGCCAAGATGATTCAAGCTCATAAGAAGTTGGTCCATCCTAGAGCTTTTCAAGTAGGAGAGCTTGTTTTAGTTCAAAGGAGGATAATTGTTGCCCGTCGAAAGATAGAAGGCAAGTTTGAACCCACTTGGGAAGGCCCTTATGCCATAGAGAAGGCCTACCAAGGAGGGTCTTATCAACACATAACTAAAATTATTACAAAAAGCCTAATCATGGTTTTAAGCTTTATGAGGATGAAAATGGTCTGATGCCTACATCAGTTTGAAAATAACTAAATAAATAAACAAAATTAATTCACTTGTGGATTAGGAATTCAAGCCCCTAGTGGGCCCTTTCCCAAGCAGGTATCCTATCTTTAGGGCAGTGTCAGCAAAACTCCCTATAGGAATTGCTTGATTACTTTGAGTTGAGATAAGTCCCCGCTCTCAGGTAGAAGTCGAGTTCAACTTGTTGTACCACCAGTGAGTTACCCCAGCAGTCGTCTTTACTTTGAAAGATATAAGTCTATTACACATTCTTTCCAACATGATCATTACAAACCGATGGGCAGCCTTCAGTTGGGTCCAATTTGTTGCATAAGTGATCAATCATCCCACTGGTTCCTTATTTAGAAAGATGTGAGTCCCCATGCTTTCTTCCTAACTTGGCCATTGCAAACCGAAAGGCACCCCTTAGGTTGGTTAGTTCTACCTAACGACTAGTAGACTGTCCCTTTGGAATTGTAAACCTAAGATAGGTCTAGGATGATATTATATCCTTCTTAGTAGATCCATCACACACCGACAGGGTCCATCTAAAACTAAATTCATTCTAACTATTATTGAGTCGATATGAGTCCACAGTGACATTCGCTCAAATAGTTCTAGGTCGATTGATTTGTGCCATCGATAGATCACCCCAATGGTGATCCCTACTTTGAAGATGTAGTCTCTACGCTTTCTTCGATCCATTGTACACCAAAAGGCAACCCAGGGCGGATAGTCCTACCTAGTGGTGGTAGACCCCTTTGACTTATAAATCGAGATAAGTCAAGGCCGACATAGCTCCTTCTCAGTGGGTCCATTACACGCCAACAGGGTCCATAACATAACACACCAAATTAAATTAAATCAATTCACATCAAATCAATATAAATCAAATTAATCATCAAGACTACTCTTGAGTTGAGGTAAGACCCCTAGCAGTGCTCACTCAATAGTCGCCCTAGGTCAGGATTAATCTGTTGTGCCATCGATAGATCACCCCAATGGTGATCCCTACTTTGGAAGATGTAACTATGTTATGCCTTCTTCCTAGTATAGTTGTTGCACATCAAAAGGCAACCCCTTAGGTCGGATAGTCCTACCATGACAAGTAGACTACCCCTTTGGACTTATAAATATAAGACAGGCCAAGGCCCCCATGGCTCCTTCTTAGTGTAGTCCATCACACACCAATAGGGTCCATAATAAAATAAATTCAAAACCAACCTTCCTAGTGGAGTCCAATCAAATATATTGAACAAATTAAATTTCTCTCCAGCGAGGTGCAAATCAAATTGGACTCCCTAGTAGAGCTTAGATCTAAATCAAACAAATTCAATCGAGTGTACATCCCTAGCATATATGCCCTCAATTTAGAACTCTTCTCCCCAATAGAGCCATAATGTATTAAACCAACCTCCCTAGTGGAGCCTAATCAAACAAATCAAAGAAATCCAATCAAACTCTTATCCTCAATGGATACACACCCAAACTAATCATATTCATAATCAAACTCAAATTCTTATCCCCAGTGGATAGCTTGAACCTATTTTCCTGAGTGGAAGGTTCATATACTCAATCCCCAGTGGATACACACCCAAACAAATCATATTCACAATCAAACTTAGATCCATATCCCCAACAGATAACTTGAACCTATTTCCCTAGAGGAAGGTTCATGTACTCAATCTCTAGTAGATTTCTTCTTACTCTCTTATGCCCTTGGCATAAAGAGATGCATTGCACTAAGACCATGATTCTATCTAACTTTCGGGTCTAGGTATAGATAACTTTCATTATTTATTGCAATCTTCTAGATGTTATTGATCATTTGGTCCGCCTTACGCACGGTGTGCCTTACACCACACCTATTGGGGTCCTTTTGTGACCTTACTTTTGGAGTGAACTCTTAACCTCTTCTTCTTAAACTTAGGACTCTTCTTGATACTAAGAACTTCTTAGTCATAAGACACTTCTAGTGATTAGAACAACTCTAAGCCCAGAGACTTAGAAGTGTTAATCATAAGATTAGGCTATGCTTTAGGGTTTAAGAAAATTACCTATCCCATAGCCTAAACCCAATCTAGATACACTTTCTCAAATTAAACCTAGACTCAATTCTCAAACCAAATCTCAAATTCAAATTCAAATTCCAAATCTAATTTTAAAATTTGACTCCAAATGATTGAAACCCAAAATCAAATTCAAATCCTAAAACCCTTCCTAAGCCATATGAACCACATTCATAAGCTTAGCCAAAACTCCCCTTCAATCAAATCAAACTCATTTGATCTCTTTAAAAAATAATTATTCCTTCATTTATATTCATAAATATAAATGATATCTAAATTCAAATGACCAAAACTATATCGAAAATCAAATCCATACTCAATCTAAACCCTTTAAGTCAATTCTTTGGACTTAGCCAAATTCTATCAAGATTAAGTCAAAACTAATGAATTTTCTCTTGAATCAATCATTCATTCAATTATCTACCAAATATAAATGACCTACAATCATCAAATCAAATTGAAACCAACCAAGTCAAACCAACTACCTTTTGACTTGAAAATTTCAAATGAGCCAAAATCTCTTAGACTCCAAATTGTCATTGAATTTATATATTCCAATCTAGGCTCATATATAAGTTCAACTAAACTCGAATCAAACCAAAATCAAACCAATGGACCCATTTAGGTCCACTTGACCCAAAGTGACCTAAAGGACCCATTTGAGCCAACTTCTAACCCAACCCAAATTGGATTTAACCAAGCTCACCAAAATCTTCTACCATGATTGTTGATCACCCTAGGATGATCAATTGCAATCAATTGTGCCAAACCAGGCCCAATTGGCCATTTGATCCAAATTGACCTAAATTGGCCTAAAGGACCAAATCAGGTCAAATCATGATACCAAATTGATTGCAATCAATGGCTCAAGTTCATTCCAAATTGATTATTGATCTCGACCAATGCCATAATTAAACTCAATTTGATCAATCAAGCCCAATTGGCCAACTTGATCCAACCTAGCACAAATTGACCTAAAGGGTCAATTTGGCCTAAATCCAAATTAATTCAAACCAAAGACCACATCCATCTTCAATTAGCCAATTGAACATGAATCAATCCATAACCCAAGCTAATTTGGCTAATTTTGGTCAAATGGGTCAATTTTACCCAATTGACCCATAAGACCCAAATTGGGCAAATCTCTTGAAACCAAGCCAAGACCCATTGGGGGCTGATCAAACCCAACCCAAACCCATTTAGGATTAGCCCAAAATTAACCTATTTAAATCTCTCATAGATCCTCCCCCACATAGGATTCCACCCAACTTCATTTAATTCCCCCCATCACATGCACTTAACTCCTCCCCAACATTTGTATTGAATAAATCTGATCATATGGCAACAAGAGAGGACTTTGGAGCAAAAATTCAAAGTTCTCAATCAATCTATCATCCATTCCAACCACCCAAGTAAGATGACAATCAATTTGGAGCAAAAATTCAAAAAAGATTGTATTTTTGGCCATTATAAAGGAGGGGAGATGAGGCTTTAGATCTCTTCCTCCCACCACCATTTAGCCCCAAAAATCTCCATAAAGCAAAAAAGGAACCCATTCCCCACTTATTTGAGCCATTTTTGAGCTCAAAAACATAAATAATTGCTCTTCCGGTGAAGCCATGGTAGACATTGGAGAAGGTGATGTTCCGAAAGGAGGAAATGACTAAAGATCACTCCAAAGCTTTCTCACATACCTAAGAGTTGGCTCGGATCTTCAACGCTATCAAAAATCATCCCCGAGGTAAATTTTGCCAAACCATAGCCGGCCTTAGGATTTCGCACATTTTGTATTAATTTTCTCACGGTTTAGGAATTTTCCTTAGATAATCCAGCATTTTTACTTTAAATCATCCCAATTAGGAAATAAATTTTTTTCAGTATGAATCGATACAAAAACGGGTCTATTTGGACAAGTATTGGATTAGAAACCCTCATTTTTTCCAAAAAATTGAAAACATTATTCATCACCGGATTACCACCATCCAATCCGTGATTCAGATGATGGCTCGGATCGCGTGGATCGCGATCCGGTGCCATCTGATGCAATATGAACCATCTGATCGTGTGGTTTACATGATCAGATGGCTCGGATCACGCGTGGATCGCGATCAGCCTTCGGATCTTGTCACGATCACCGATCGTCGTGCGGTTCGCGCGATCACGCCTCTAGTTCGATCGATCGATCGGACCATCGGATCTTCGACGGATGTCCCAGAGTGAGCCACGGGTCATTTTCTCTTCCCGCCTAAAGGCTGACGTTAGCGTCGCGCGTATTTTCTATTTACATAAAAAAATTAATTTAAATCACTTGAAACATCAGAAATTTATAAAAAATAAAATACTTTACCAAAAATTGCAAACATGGACTCGTTGGATTTGTCTTTCTAAGAGGAATCCAACAAACCTAAAATCCCTAAATTTTACTGAGTATTGTGAGCTTAATTTGAGTTTTAGTAAATATTATATTTTATTAATTAAATCAAAAATATAAATCAGATTAAGTAGAAATTTTCACAGATTGAAACTAAAGTTAAAACACACACAACATAAAAATTTCAAGTGAAAAATATTTCTGGATTGGGCGAAATTAAATTTTGAAGTTCAGATTGTCCATTTTAATAAAATAAATCAAATAAAAATTCAGAAATTTACAAAAAACTTCAAAATGGCTTAAACCATGCCAATTGACATCTAAGACTCTTAAGAAAATAATGTGCTTTTTTGAATCTTAATGAACCCCAAATAAACACTTAAGATTAGAGTTTAATCAATTAAGGAGTTAATTAAAATATAATCTAAAAATAATTTAAATATTAAATCAAAATTAGAAATGAAATAGCACTTAAGCAATCATTAATCAAATCTCAAATCAGAGAAATATCATTTTTTAGAGAAAATTAAATTAAATATAATTAAACCTATTTAAGTTAATAAAACTCAATTAAATGATTAAATCTTAAATTAAACTCAAAACCCAACAAATTTAGGAAACTTTAATCATTTGATACTAATCGAATTAAACCAAATAAAATTAAAGTAAACTTAATTAACATATGATTAAATCACATCCATTTGGAATAAGATAATTAATTAACCATTAAATATTTCAACCTAATAATTAAATCAACATGTTAATGAAATCAAACAAACATAATAAATGAATCAAATCAAGTAAAACCCTAATCATGAATAATCAAAAATTAGTCAAAGATCTAATTAATGTAAATTTAATAAATTAATCATCATCTTAAATAATCAAATTAATTTAAATAAGTTATATTCTCAATAAATTAATCCATCATCTTAATAAACCAAATTAATTTTATAAATCACATTAAAATTAATTCAAATCAAACACTTAATTAATGCACTAATTAATTTAATCACACCTATTAAATAAATTAATTAAGTCAATTAAATTAATCATATTAAACTTAAGCTTAATCAAACATAAAATGCAATTAAATGCTAATCAAATCCTAATTTAAACTTAAATCATTAACTCATTAATTACATCATTAACCCAAATAAATATGAAATAAAATTAAAAATTAAACAAATCTTTATTTAATTTAATAATTGATCATACCTCTTAAATAAACTAATTTAAGTTAATAATCATATTAAACTAAGCTTAATCAAACATAAATGCAATTAAATACTAATCAAAACCTAAATTAAACTTAAATTATTAAGTCATTAATTACATCATTAGTCTAAATAAATATGAAGTCAAATTGAAAATTAAATAAACCTTTATAATTAACATAAATACACTTCTTAATTAAACTAATCACATAATCACATTGAACCTAAGCAAACCCATAGACCAATAAAGCTAATTAATCAAATTAAATCAAATTAAGTTAAATTAAGAAAGACTCTCATCAAATTAATACACAATCAAATCAAATCTCATTCAACCTACTTAAATAAGATAAACTAATTAATTATCCAACGTATAAAATCAAAATGCAAACCAAACTTTGATAAACATGACAAATGGATAAGATTAAAAGATAAAATCCTAATTACAAGGAATTAAACTCAATTAGAAATCAAAATAAAATCTCAATTAATCTAATCTGATCAAACTACAAATGAATGAACCATAACCACAATCAAATAAACATAAAGTTAAATCATATAACCATAATCAAAGAAAGGAGTTAAATATTAATTTAAAAGGATATTGAATTATCAAGATTTAATTAAATCAAAACATCTAATCTAAAATTAATCAACCAAAAAAAATACATGAACTTAAACAAACTTAAAATTCATTAAATAATAAGGATATTAAATTATCAAGATTTAATTAAATCAAAACATCTAATCTAAAATTAATCAACCAAAAAAACACATGAACTTAAACAAACTTAAATTTCATTAGATACTAAGGATCTTGAATTATCAACATTTAATTAAATCAAAATATCTAATCAAAAATTAATCAACCAAAAATACATGAACTTAAACAAACTTAAACTTCATTAGATATTAAAGATATTGAATTATCAAGATGTAATCAAACTAAAACATCTAATCCAAAATCAATCAATCAAATACTTAGACAAACTCAAATTCTAAAATTTAAATCAAGTCAAATGAATCAAATCAAATAAATTACACAAATTCAAATGGGCTAATTAAGATACTTAAGGACCTGAGTTAGATTCTTTAGGAATTAGGATGTAGAATAGGGTGAATTCCATCTATAAGTGGAACTCATTCTACTCTTCATTCTTGAAAACCTAAACAACATCTTAACCAAATAAAAGTGAAATAAAAATGAAGAATAAATCATTAAATCATTTAAATTAAAATCACCCAAAGGTAAAATTTAAACAAATTTAAACTTCAAATTAAAACTGAAATTAAAGAAGTCTAGTAAAGTCTTGCTACACAAGCCTTAAGCATACACATTAGAATAATAAGTAACCACTTCTAGTGCCAAGTTAGGGCGTTGTATGTATGATGTTGTATTTTGTTTTGTGATGTAATGTTTTAGACTGAATGTTAGGGTGTATATTTCGTAGACTAGATGTTAGGCGCTTATTAGCCTAATCATTTTTATAGGGGTTGTGCTTAAGGGGTATATAATAAAAATAAAAATATTGTTATTGTGCAGGTTGCTTAGCCCCTAAGCATAACTCATGTTAGGACAGGTGGGCTTGGTTACCCATGTGTGGGGTGCTAAGTCCAAATTATTCATATAACTTCTTGGGTTGTATGGTGTGTTTAACTAACATTTATTTTGCAGGTGTAGCTAGGTTTACTTTCTTATTTTTAATATAATTTTATATTAGGAATTAGGATTAGTGTTATGGTGGATTAGGATGAGCAGTGGCCAGAAGGCTTAGTCCCTAGGGTGTCGTGTGATGCCTTTGGAGCAAATCAAATCAAAAGAAAGAGAATGAATAAATGAAGAAAAGAAGACCCCCATAGCATATATATTATTTTTTCATAATCCGGGTTGTATAAGGGTAGAGCTTGGCTGCCCATCTTTTTTTTCTTTACGGGGTGTACGGTAGAACTTGATCGCACTGGCCTTTTATTCTTTTATGGTAGTCTATAAAATTATTTGATATTGTGTTTAGATTGTGCATTAGAACATCATATTTTTCATAGTTTTTTTTATGATTGATGCTTGAATGTGTGGCCTAGATCCGGTAGGCTCTGAGAAGAAAATTAAATTTTCTATCCAATTAACAACTCATAACCTCACATAAAAGCCTAAGAATTAAATCAAGATAATAAACTTTTTTAGTAATCCCTTAGATGGATGGATGAATGTATAATATCATGCATATCATATTATTTCACTCTTGTTAAGAGGGGACTTCCATCTTTGCCAGAGAATCAAGGCTTAACCTGTGATAGCCTTTGGTGGAAGAACATCCATTTCTCTTTTGATTTGTCACATAATCAAATTCTCATGCATTTAGGCGTACAAAATCTCATAACCTGTGTCAAAATAAAAAGTCTAAAAGAATCAAATAAATTTGATAAAATTTGCATTAGATTAAGTCATGGATTCATACCACTTATGCTCTAGTCTCTTAGGGAGTGAGTTTAAGGACTTAGTCTCCTTTATAAATGAATAACAACCTAGCCATCTTGTAAAGCATAAGACTTATCTACATGGATTTAAAGCGTAGGAGGAGTTAGTTGGCTGCCACTCCAGGCGATAATAAGTCCAGCAGGCGGGTGATTTATGCTCTCTTGTGGAGGTAAACTATATACCTATTTTCACCTTAAATTTAGGTCATGCCTTTGTTTTGTACCTAGGCTCCTTAGTTTAGGAATCTAAGGTAGCTATTTCCTTTGAACTACATGCATAAATCCTTATCTCTTAGGTATTTTCACAATCTTATGTTGTAGAATTATAAGCCTTAGCAATCTAATAAAATGTTAACTCAAATAATTAACTCTCTTCAAATTTTAAAAAATATAAAGCCCAATTATAGGATAGATTGGAATGTTCACTAGGCTTCCTAGTATCATGAACATTTCCTACTTTCTTCTTTTATATTCCAAAAATAAGTCTTCTCCTTGATCTATCCCATTTGATTTTCTAAAATAGCCAATTCTTTGATAGTCTTAACCTTGAAATCTTTGAAGACCTTAATTGTCGACTTTCATCGAGAGTATTCTTAAGAAATTCACATTTCTTAGGATGTAATTAACTATGGGGGCTTGCCTCCATAAGGAACTTAATGAACCCGGCTTATAATAAACCCTACTTTACTTTTTCATGTAAAGTAGGTGAAAAGTCTCTGGTATATTCGAAGACCCATCATGTATTAGGAGTCCTTATTAGGGGATTAGGCCCATTATAGGGTGGTAATTTTTATCTTTCGAGATAGTACATCATTCTTAATGCGATACCTGATCAATTCAGTAAGTACCACCTAAAATCTGTGTGGTGTCTTACATCCTGAAAGTAAACACCACACCTATAATTAATTACCAAGTTGTAAAGAGAGGGAAAGTGAAGAAAACTTATCTTTCCTTCCCTAACCTAAGTAATTTCTAAAGTGGGTTCATATTTTAGTTTTATTTAGTGAATGTTTTATTATGTGTTTTAATTAATCCTAAGTTTAAATAAACTCTAAATAAATCTATTCAAAGAAAGGCATTTTAAGATTAAATAAAGTGAAGTAAAATTCACAAAATACACATTACTTCATTTCTTTCCCAACATGTATAACATGCATATGAATGGATCCTAGGCATATCTATACATACCAAATGAGAATGTTTAACACACTTTATCATGCATGCTAAGTAAGTTACTTAATAAAATTTGAATGCTTATGATACATGATTTTCATTAAGTAGAAAAAGGGGTTTCTTTTCCAATTTTTCACATGCACATATGAATGTAGAAAAGGCATAAGTGAGTATGATGCCATTATTAGCACTAAGGGTGTAAGGCACAAGACCTACTTGGGGCTACTTAAAGCCTCGCAACCCTGGGGTTGTCTAGACTAATATACCAATTTTCTTAAATACAAACATGTGTACAAAAGAAATGAATGGAAAAGAAAGAATGTAAAAGTTTATGTTAGTTGATTTATTTTTGTTTATGCAATTTATATGTGCAAGTATAGGTGTCCTTCTCAAGTCATAGTATAGGAATGAATAAGATATGTAATTAGGCAAGTGTTTGATTCTTTTCAAATGAACCATACACTTTGCCAAATCCTATTCAAAACTATACTAAAAGAGAGGAGAAGGAAAACCTACACTAAGCACATCCTTATATTTTACTCACATGCAAGCTTATAAGTAAGATATAAGTAGCACACTTTAGTTTTGATAATTGATTCATATATTTTGAAAATAATTTGGATTTAATAGTGATAATAGTCACTTATATTCTTACTTTAGCCAACACATGTAATTTGACATAAAGGAAACATTTTTATTTTAAACTTGATTTTTGAAAATAAAAACATGGATGCATGAGATCATATGACACACATATTTATCATGTTGGGAAAGAATTAAAGCAATAAAAGCATGTAAATACATTCACCTTAAATTAATTCCTAAAGATAATCTTAAGAAATAAGAAAGCTTAAAGTAAATCAAAGTTTGTTGAATGTGATTTTTATTTGAGTTTGAGTTTGATTTAATTTGAAAATGTGAATTGAGTTTGTTGTTTCTAACCCATTCCCATATGTGTTTGATATTTTTGTTCAATTTTTAGATTATTAGATTCATTTTAAATTTTGATTAGGTTAAGGTAGGAATTAAGCATGTTAATTATCCCTTACCTACACCACCTTGGTAGTTAATCAAGTAATTATGAGCCAATGAGATGACATAAAATCTCACATGGAATTTAGATTTTCAATGCACCAAGGAAGAAAAGGGCCTAATGTAATTTGGCTCATGATTAATGATAATTAAGCTAAGGGGTTTGACTTAAGTAATTTCAAAACACCCCTCACACATATTAGTTGCATTTTGATTTTCTTAATTGAACTTAGGCTCTTGAGCACTTAAGCATCTACCCCAAAGATTAATTAAGTTCTGGAAGGTTTTATAATTTTTAAGAAATTGATTAAGAGGGTAATTAGTGAATTAACCCTTTAATTAAAAGAGGATTAAGCAATAAAAAGGGGGGTTTAAGAAATAGCTTAGGGGAAATGTTCCAAAATTATTCCCTAAACCTCCTATTCACTAAAACAAACCTTAATCAACTTCAATAAAGGATTAAACCACTAATCAAACTTTTGATTATGCTTAATTACATTACGGGGGTAATTAGGAAATGAATTAGTAATTTCCCTAATTAAGCCACCAATAAATCCCAAGAAAATTAGGGGAGGCAGAAGTCATCCCCCAAAATATACTCAAAAAGTTTGAGATTAATCAGTGTACTAATTAAAGGGTAATTAGTAAATTAAGATTTTCGATAAAACCCAAAATCAGAGAAAGACAATATTCAAAATCCATTAAAACCAATTTTAGAATATTTTAGATTGAATTATCTTTCAGCAATTTACCTCATTTTTTTATTTTTCTTTATAGATATATGAATTTTTAAAGTTTAAGTAATTAATTAGAATTAAATAAGCTCTAATTAATTCCTTAATCCAATGACGCGACCCACAAATAGCTCACTCGGATGCTCTTTACATGCGTCATCCCGTGAGTGGCCACTTAAACATCACATCATAGTGCCACATGGCAGCAGCGCTACATGCTTTGGCCTCTGCCATTCGATCAAGGATCAAATGGCTAGGATTTAATCCACAATTTTAAAAAGATAAAATAGGATATAAAATGTGCGTTTAATCTCGGCCGTTCATCCAAAATGCGTGGATGGACGGCCAGAGATCCGTCCCTGCCAAGGCTTATGATCCATGGAGACCGTCCATATTTTAGGCCTTGATCCAAGCTCGATTGAGCTCGGATTGGGATGAAATCTTGCACACACCATCATCAAGCAGTGTAAATCACATCCAACGGCTAAAATCCTATGAAATTAAAATTTCTTTTACAAAGGACTAACAAACATGGAGTTTAGTGATCGAAAAATGTCTAACCTCGTTGGAGGTGATCACCGACGCTCAATTCCCTTGGAGGAGCTATAGGTTGAGATGAAGCTTTGATGAAAGTTCTAGCTCTTGAGGTTGAGTGGATAGCTCTTTGGACCAACTCCTCCTCCTAGTGAGCTTGATTTTGATTGAAGTGGATCTCTCCTTACCTTTGGAGCTTGGCAAAGAGGTTGGGCAAGCTCGACTTGACCCTCTGATGGAGTGTGTAAAGTGAGTTTGGTGGAGTTTAAGTATAGAGAAAGTTTGCAATTCAGTGGGCCTCCCCTATTTTTAAAGGATGAAAATCGAGAAAAGCTAAATTCAATCTCCCACTGGAAAGCTTAGGAACTCTTCCCAATGGATCCTCTCACTCTCTAAGCTTCAATCGACAGTGAGGAAGTGTGAATTGAAGTAAATTAGGGGGAGTATATCTCCTCATACGGCAATCGGACGGCCGTGAAGGGAGGAGCCATTTTGATCCAATTGATCTTAGGCAGTGGGTTGTTTGATCTGTTAAAGGTTTGTACATGGTCAGTTTGGCGGAGAGTGGATTGGTAACTCCCCATGTGCTCAAATTGAGTGGGAGCATGATTCCCATATGGCCAATTTGAGCCATGTACTTGGTATTGGCCTTGGGTCAAGTTTGAAAACCCATTGGCACCACCCTCCATAGGGTTTACTTGACCTATTAGGAAAGTATCAAGTAGGTATGAAGAGGAATTGACTAAATTTCTCATGGATTTGACCAAAATTTGTTCTATGTCTTAAGGGTAAAATGGACATTTGGTTGATTTTTGAATTTGGAAATGTTGGGTATGTTGAGAAAATAAGTTTGGCCAAGTTTCATTGGATTTAGAGTTCATTTGGTATGGTTTGGCTAATGTTGACCCATTTAGGCCAAAATGGGTCAACTTGAGTCAAGTTGACCAATTGGTCAAATTGGGTCAAACCAAGGGTTGGGTCAAGTTCAATTGACCATTTGAAATGGTTTGGTGGCTTTGGTTTAATTCAATTTAGTTTATGTTTGAATTCGGTTCATATGACTTCATTTAGGTCAAATGGGTCAAGTTGACCAATTTGACCCATTTCACCTATTTGAGCTAGGTCATGGGTAGGTTTAGGTTTAATTAGTCATATGAAGTGGATTGGTATCTTGGTTTCCTATCAATTTTGGTTAAGTTTGAATTTGGCCCAACATGACCCCTTTAGGTCAAGTTGGGTTCAAGGTCAATTGGGCTAGGTTAGGTCTAGTTGGCCAATTGAGGCTTTGGTCAAGTTCAACAAGTGATTTGGAATGAACTTGACCCATTGGTTTCAATCAATTTGGCTTAGATCAAGTTTTGACACATTTTGACTTTTAGGTCAAGTTGAGTCAACTTGGGTCAAGTGGCCAATTGGGCTAGGTTAGACTCAAATGTTTACTTGGTCAAGTTCAAACATTGGTCATGAATGAACTTAGATCAATGATTTCAATCAATTTTGCCTATGGTAGATTTTGCCTATGTTATATTTCATTTTAACTAAGTGTTGACTTGGTCAACCCTTAGGTTTGACTTGGCCCAATTTAATTGATTGATCATCCCATGATGATTGTTGATCATGATGAGAGGCAAAGACTGGCTTAATTCAATCCAATTTGGTTAGGATTAGAATTTATCTCATAAGGGTCAAATGGCTTGGTCAAAGCTTGATTTGAGTTTGATTGAACTTGTATATGGACTTATGGTTGAAATATAAATCCATTTGCAAGTGGTTTGAAGTCAAATGGGATTTGGTTCATTAGAAAATTTTGTATTCAAAGGAATACATGAGTGGATTTGGGGTTTGATTTTTGAATTGAGTTTTGATTAAGTGATTGAAGTTTGTATTTATATTTGGATTCATGATTGAAGAATTGATTGAATCATGAAGAAAAAATCAAGAGTTTGGCTTGATTTGAAGTTGATTTTGCTAAGTTCAAATTTTCACTTGAAAGGCTTAGGTTGAAATTTGATTGAATTTGAGTTTGATTTTTGGAATTAGTTTTGGTTGTTTAAATTTATATTTTATTTATATATGCGAATATAAATGAGAATATAAATGGGTTATGAGAAAATTTCAAGGATTTGAAGTGATTTGATCATGTTCTAGGCTAAGTCCTTCAGAGGAAAATTAAAGATTTAGGAAAGATTTGGAATTTTGGATTTGAATTTTGAGTTTAGTTTGATTGGTTTGAATTTATATTCCATTTATATATGTGAATATAAATGAGAATATAAATGAGTTATGAGAAAATTTCATGAGTTTGAATTAATTTGAATTCAATTTAGGCTAAGTCCTTCAGAGGGAATTAAAGACTTAAGAAAGATTTGGAGTTTTGGATTTGAATTTTAAGTTTAGTTTGATTGATTTGAATTTTATTTTATTTATATATGTGAATATAAATGAGATTATAAATGAGTGGTGAGAAAATTTCATGAATTTGAATTGATTTGAATGTGATTTAGGCTATCCTTAAGATGGAATTAAGGACTTGGGAAAAATTTTGGAACTTGGAATTTGAATTATGGGTTTCAATCATGGATTTCAATCATGAATTTCAATCATGTGATATTGATTTGAGTTTGGAGAAAATCAAATAAGATTGATTTGTAGTTTGAGAAAATCAATTAGGATTGATTTAGAGCTTGACTTGAAGGAAGGTGAGGAATGGTTCAAGCTAAGGGTAGGTAAATTTTCCTAACACCCCTAAGGCATGACCTATTCCTATGGCTAACCCTTCTAAGTCTCAGGGCAGTGTCCACCTAATCACTAGATGTGTCTTAAGACTAAGGATCTCTTTGTATCTAAGAGGAATCTTATGTTTAAGATGGAGGGGTTGAGAGCTCATCCTAGAAATGAGATCAACACCCCTCAAGGTGCTTGAAGGAGGAATTGAGCTCTAATGGAGAATTGAATGAGATTGAAGTTGCCTTGAGCTCCCCTATTTTGGGCTTAAGGAAAACCGAGAATGGAGAAATCAAAGTAGCTCTAAGAGGCTTGGAGGAGCTTGGGATTACTTACACTAGCTTCATTTGCGTCAATCGAGTGTGAGTGTGTGAAAATAAAATGAAATTAGCGGGAGTATATCTCCCCAAGGATCGGATGGTCGAGCATGGCTTTGTTGTTTTGATCAAATTGATCTTAGGGGTTGAGTTGGTTAGGCCATTTTGGACACCATGTGATTTGGTTTGGCTAGAGGGAGGTAGTGGAGAAGTTCTCATGTGCTAAATGAGGTGGAGGAGTGATTCTCATGTGCTCATTTCCAAGTGGGTGGTCAGTTTAGCCAGTTGGGTTTGGCTCACCCAATCTCATTGGGTTATGTGCATCATGCTCACTAGTGTCCACTTGGTCCACTAAGAGGGTGCCAAGTGGCCATGAAAAGGATATGACTAAATTCTAAGAGGAATTGGCCATATGTTACCCCTTAACCTAGGGGTAAAATGGTCATTTGGCTTTGATTTTACTTTGGGCAAATTTAGAATAGTTTGAAATTAAAAAATTTTAAAGAATTTGGAGTTGATTTGATGTCATTTGGCTCATGTTGACCCATTTAGGTCAAAATGGATCAACTTGGGTCAAGTTGACCAATTGGTCAAATTGGGCCAAACCAAGGGTTGGATCAAGTTCATATGAACATTTGAAATATTTTGATATCTTTGATCGGGTTCAATTTGGTTTATATTTGGAGTTGGTTCATTTGATTTCATTTAATTTCATTTAGGTCAAATGGATCAAGTTGACCAATTTGACCCATTTGACCTAATTAAGTCATGGGTTGGTTTAGGTTTGGTTAGTCATTTGAAGTGATTTTGTATCTTTGTTTTCAATCAATTTTTGTTTGATTTGATTTTGGTTCAATATGACCTTTTAGGTCAAGTTGGGTTCATGGTCAATTGGGCTAGGTTGGGTCTAGTTGGCTAATTGAGGCTTTGGTCAAGTTTAATAAGTGGTTTGGAATGAATTTGACCTATTGGTTTCAATCAATTTAGCTTAGATCAAGATTTGACACATTTTGACTTTTTAGGCCAAGTTAGGTCAACTTGGGTCAAGTGGCCAATTGGGCTATGTTAGGCTCAAATGATGACTTGGTCAAGTTCAAACATTGATCATGAATTAGTTTTGATTAATGGTTTCAACCAATTTGACCTATGATGGATTTTAGCTAGTTTAGGTTTCTTTTTAGCTAAGTGTTGACTTGGTCAACCCTTAGGTTTGACTTGGTTTGACCCAATTTGAGTGATTGATCATCTCATGATGATTGTTGCTCATAATGTGAGGCTTAGGTGGGCTTAGTTCGATTGTTGTAGGATTAGAATTTGGCTCATAAGGGGTACTTTAGGTCACTTTGGGTCAGGTGAGCCTAAGTGGGTCAATTGGCTTGATAAAGGCTTGATTCAAGTTTTATTAAACTTATATATGGACTAATTATTGAAATATAAATCCATTTGCAAGTTATTTGGAGTCAAATGAGTTTTGATTCATTTGACAATTTTAAGTTCAAAGGGTGAACATGAGTTTGACTTGGGCTTGATTTTTGGATTTAGTTTTGGTTTGGTGATTGAAGTTTATGTTTATATTTTGTTTCATGATTGAAGAATTGATTGAATCATGAAGAGAAATCAAGGATTTGACTTGATTTAAAGTTGACTTGGCTAAGTTCAAGAATTTGACTTGAAAGACTTAGGTTGAATTTTGGTTGAATTTGGGTTTGAGTTTTGAATTAATTTTTGGATTGGTGATTGAAGTTTATATTTATATTTAGTTTCATGATTGAAAGATTGATTGAATCATGAAGAGAAATCAATGGTTTGGCTTGATTTGAGTTTGATTTGGCTAAGTTTAAGAATTTGACTTGAAAGGCTTAGGTTGGATTTTGGTGGAATTTGGATTCGAGTTTTGAATTTAGTTTTGGATATTTAAATTTATATTTCATTTATATTTGTGAATATAAATTAGAATATAAATGGGTTATGAGAAAATTTCTTGAATTTGAATTGATTTAGATTTGATTTAGGCTAAGTCCATGAGATAGAATCAAAGTGACTTAGGAAAGATTTTTAGGATTTGGAATTCAATCATGGGTTTCAATCATTTGGAATTGATTCATGATTTGAGAAAACTCTATTGGAATTGATTTGAAGTTGAATTTATTTGAGAAAATCAATTAAGTTAGAATTGATTTGAAATTTGGGTTGATTTGGAATTGAAGTTGATTTGAACTTGAAGTTGATTTGAAGATGATTTGAATTTGAAGTTTGTTTGGATTTGGTTTGGAGTTTGACTAGAAAGAAGGAAATGAGGATTTGGTTCAAGCTATAGGGTAGGCCATTTTCCTAACACCCCTAAGGCATGACCTATTCTTATGGCTGACTCTTCTAAGTCTCTAGGGTTAGGTTAAGTGTTCACCTAATCACTAGAAGTGTCCTAAGACTAAGGAACTCTTAATGTCTAAGAGGAGTCCTATGTCTAATATGGAGAGGTTGAGAGTTCATTCTAAAAATGAGGTCAATAATATGTTCAATCATTCCTTTTCATCACATGTAACATGCACATGATTTTTAATCTTATATATATCTACATGCAACACATTTTATCATACTTATATGATGAATGCATATATGTATTTGAAGTTATATTTTCATTTTGTTGATTGAATTATTTAATTATATTAATTTAAATCTCTATCTAAATTCTTATACAAAAATACATAAATATGAAATTGAATAGGTACGTGTCATTGTTAACTGTGGAAGTGAGGCTACGGTGTTTATTTTTGATATGTGGGGGGACACCATGCAGATCTGAGGGTGTACTTATTAAAGTGATCAAATATGATATTGAGGTATGATGTACTATCTCGAAAGATACAGGCATCACCCTTCAATGGACCTAATCACCTAATAAGGACTCCAAAGGCATGATGGGTCTTCGAATATACTAGAAGTTTTTTTCTACTTTACATGGATGAATAAGGTATGGTTTTTATTAAATTGGTTCTAAAGTTTTCTATGGGGGGCAAGCCCCATAGTTAATTACATTCTAAGGAAGATGAGTTCCTTAGAAATACTCTCGATTAAAGGAGGCAATTATTGTCTCCAAAAATTTCAAAGATAAGACTATCAATAAATTTGATATATTATAAAATCAAATGGGAAAGATCTAGGAGAAGACTTATTATCGAAGCCAAAATAAATGAGCAAGGAATGCTCATGATACTAGGAAGCCTAGTGAGTACAATTTATCCTATGGTTGAGCTTTATATGTTTGAAATTGAAGGGAATTATGTATTTGAGTTGAAATTTTATTAGATTGCTAGGGCTTATAATCCATCAATACAAGATTATGAAAAAATGCCTAAGAGGTGAGGATTTATGCCTATAGCTAGAAGGAAAATGGCCACCTCAAATCCTAAATCTAGGGAGCTTTAGCAAGAGCTAAAGTATGACCTAAATCTAAGCAAAATGGGCATAAGGTTTACCTCCATAAGAGAGGGTAAACCACTGATTGCTGGGCTTATAACCGCCTGGAGTGGCAGCCAACTAACTCTTCCTAAACTTTAAAATCATGTAGGCAAGTCATATGATTTTGTAGGATAGTTGGGCTGTTATTATTTAGAAAGAAACTAAAATCCTTAAACCCACTCCCTAAGAGACTAGAGCATGAGTGATATAAGAAATGACTTAGTCTAATTCAAATCTTTTTAATTTTCATTTGATTTTGGACTCTTCATTTTAATAAATCGCATAGGATTTCTTATGCCTAAATGCATGATAAAATGAGATTATGGGAAAATTTAGAGAGAAAGGTGTTTTTCACTACAAAGGGGACCCTCAAAGGTCAAGTATTCCCCTATTGTGCAAGGATGTAAACCCTCTCTTAGCAAGAGTGAAGTAATATGGATGCATGATGTTAAATATACAACATTCAGCTAAGGTGTTGTTAAATTTTTAATTACCTTGATTTAATTCATAGGCTTTATATGAGATTATGAATTATTTAAAACTTTAGTTATCAGTTATAGTTATGGTAGAAAATTTTAATTTTTCCCTAAGAGCCTAATTGGATCCAGGCAACACATTAAATCATCATTCATAAAGAAACTAGAAAAAGGCATGATATTTCTATTACGTAATTTAAACGTAACATTAAACATTTTATAAATCTAACACAAAAGAATAAAAGGTTGGTGCGATCGTGTGCCGCTGTACAACCCAAAAAGAGAAAATGGGTAGCCGAGCTCTTCCTTATACAACCCAAAATATGAAAGAATAATTATAATTTACAAATGAATAAATGTTATGGGGGCCTTCTTATTTTCATTCTTCATATCTCCTTTATTTTCTCATTTGGATGTGCTTGCTTTCAAAGGCATCACATGGCCTCCCAGGACAAAGCCTTCTAGCCACTACTCATCCTAATCCCCCATAGCACTAATCCTAATTCCTAATATAAAAATTATATTAAAAATAAGAATAGTAAATCTAACTACACTTGCAAAATAAGTATTAGCTAAACACACCATACAACCCAAGCAGTTATATATATAATTTGGACTTAGCACCCTGTATATAGGCAACCAAGCCCACCTGTCCTAACTTGGATCATACTTAGGGGGTTTAAGCAACCTGCAAAGAGAGTATTTATATTTATTTTAAGCACCCCTTAAGCACAATCCCTTACAAAAAATATGATTAGGCTAAACACGGCCTAACATCCAATCTATAAAATATACACCCTAACATCTAGTCTAAAATGATACATCATAATATAAAACATACATCATACCAAGCACCACCCTAACATAAAGCTAGAAGTGGTGACTTAGTATAAAGTATGTGTATTAGGGCTTGTGTGGTATGCCTTAGCTATGCATGAAAGTTATGATTCTCTAAGTATGATAGGGTTTAATTATAAGAGGTTAGTTTCACTTTAAGTGGTTAAATTGATTTGAGAATTTTACTTAGCATTTTCTTTTGTTTCTCTTGACTTACACTTAGCAATTAAGTGTTATAAAGAGAGGAAAGAGAATTGCTCTTTTTCATCCCTACCCTAAGCCACTTTCTAAAGCATATTAATTAATAAGTTCTCTTTAGTGAATGACTTATTACACATTTCAAATTAATCCTAAGTTTAGGTTCACTTTAAGTGACCTCATTCAATAAGAGAGGCATCTTAAGATTGATTAAAATGAATTACTATCACATGACACATGTGCATTCATTTCCTTCCATCATATGTAACATGCATATGATTAAATTCTAAGTATACCTACATATACAATATGTCTTAGCACACTTAAATGATGGATGTAAACATGTACATTTGGAATTTGATGTTTCATTTGATTGAATTATTTTGTCATATTAATTTAATGTTTTATCTAAATTCTTATATAAAAATACATAGGAATGAAATTAAATAGGTACATGTCATTGTTAACTAGGAAAGTGAGTTAATCAAATGACCTCATTGAGGTTAGCTAAAATATCGTGTTCCCGAGATGTCCAAACTATATACCCATTATATTTAAACATATGTAAGTTTATACACATGAACATAAGAAGGAAGGCTTTAAACCATGTGATCAATCAATTCAATCACTTGAACAAATATGAATGCATGTCTTTCTTAATAAAAAGGAGATTTTCATTCATTAGCTAAATGCACATACAAGTGTATAAAAGTTTTAAGCGGATACTTTGTCATTATTAAACCATGGGAGTGAGGTAAAGACCTCCTTGGGGCTACTTAAAGCCTTGCATCCGAAATGTCCACACTAGATATATTACTCTTAAATACACATTAATGTACAACTAACCACAAGAACAAAAAAATCATGCAAGAGTTGTATAATGTGAACTAAAGTTCTATTTGGGTTCTAACATAGAGGTACATAGGAATGAGTATAATAGATATTGTCCTTTTCAAATGAACTATACACTTATTAACATTCAAACTTTATGTAAATATATGAAGGTTGAAGAAAGAGAACTCCATATCACATATTCTAAGCAATAGGCTCATGCAAGCTTATTAATATTTATAATTGTCATCACTCCATATATTATAATTGACTTGTATGTTTTTGAAAATAAATTTTAATTTAATATGATAATAGCCACACATAATTTTATTCAAATCAACACATGCAAGCTTGATATAAAAGAAATCATTTCATTTAATTGATTTTTGAAAAAGATGTATGTATGGCTACAAGTGACATACAACATTTAATATGATTGAAAATAAATAAAGTAACATAAGCACATGATTTCATTCAATCCAATCAATTCCTAAGGACAATCATACTAAATAAACTAATTTAATGTAAACCAAAGCTTCTTAATGACATTTTTAATTTCATGTTTGATTTGATTTAAGAAATATGAGAAGAGGTTTGATAATCCTAATCTCATTCCTCATGTGTGAATTGATTTTACTTAATGAGTAATTATATTGATTTTATGGATTAATTAGGTTATGGTATGAATTAAATCAATTAATTAAACCCTTACCTATGTTACCTTAAGATAATTAATCAAATAATTATGAGCCAATGTAATATGCAAATAAATTGAAAAGTAAATGACAATGCTCCTATGAAATGAAAGGGGCCTAATACAATTAGCTCACAATCATTGATTAATTAAGCTTAAGAACTTATTTAATTACTTTTATGATTTTCTCACACATGTGAGTCAACCATAATTTCATTAAACCTCTTTAGGCTATTTAACACCTAAAGGCTTACCCCATGAATTAATTAAAGAAAATCATATCCATTTTAAAGCTTAATTAAGCTAATTAAATAATTAATTAGTTAACTAAATCCTAATTAATTTATCTTGAAAAGTAAAGAAAATTTAGAAAAAAGACTAGAAAAAAATTCCCCAATCACATTCCCTAAATCTCCCTACTGTTAATTATTGCCAAATGAGTCCAATTAATTAGTTAATTTACTATTCTCATGCTTAATTAGTCATTAAGTTAAGGAGGTAATTAAGTCTTAATCAATTGATTTTCCCACTTAATCAACTAATAAATTCCAAGAAAAATGGGGGAGGTAGAGGTCATGCCCCTAAGCAACCTCAAAAAATTTGAATCCAATTAGATGATTAATTAGGGAGTAATTAGGTTAATTAAGTTTTTGATCAAACCTTAATTAAGCAAAAATTACTATTCAAAATTAATTAAGAATAAATTTAATGGATTCTCCTCTAGAACACCTTAAAATGAGCCATATATATATATATATATATATATATATATATATATATATATATATATATATATATATATATATATATATATTTATTTATTTATTTATTTATTCTACAATTAGTTATGAATTTTAAAAGTTTCAGCCATAAAAACTAATTAAATCACCTAATCAAGCCTTAATCCCATCGACGCCACATGCTTTTCCAATGGTGGATTGGCTATTAAAGTTGTCACATCCTGATGATTGGTGGCTGACGCGCTTTCCCATGGGCCATTCGACCTAAGATCTGACGGCCACAATCAATCCCACAGCTAAGGAGGGATTCAACAGTAGATCTAGTGTGATTTGATTAGAGCCGTTTGTTCCAATCATGACAAATGGATGGCCCATGATCTCTTCCTACCAGCAATGAACGATGGAGCCTATCCACCATGGATCGCTCAATTCGAGCTCACTTGAGCTCGGATTCACTCCAAAGTCAACCCACACCTTCGTGCAAGAGATCCACGAAGATCCAATGGCTAGGATTGGCTCACATGCAAATTCTCTTCACAAAAGACCATGAAAAATTTCCTATTTCTATGGTTTTGAGAAATTACATCACCGGAGCTCAAACCTGGCAGTGGGATCGACGGAGGTAGCTTCGTCTAGTAGAGACGAGGCCCTATTAAGCAGCACACAAGCCAATTTTTTATTGTTCACTCGGTGGACCAACTTCCATCAATTTGGAGCTCGGTGGTGATCAAACTCCTAGCTCTGGTGGGTTTAAAACTTGAAGGAAGCTTTGGGTAGGGGTATGTGGAAGGTGTAAGAGGAATTGAAGTTTGAATGGATGCTCCCTTCCAAAGGAAGAATTTCAAGTGGGGAAGGCTTGGAAATGCTCTAGGGAGGTGCAAAGTCATTTTATTTCACTCTTGGGAGCTCAAACGACTTGAATGCATGTGTAATCTGATTTGAATTGAGGTGGTATATCCCTTAATTTGTTGAGATGGGCGGACGGGATTGTCTCCCATTTTTTGGCTGGCTAGCTACCGCTAGGGCGCCAGAGTGGTTTCCATCATGTCCACATGGCTTGGTTTGGTCGGAGGAATACATGGGAGGTGGTTCAAGATGGGATGTGGGCTGATGGCGTCTTCCCTTGTCCTTGGGTCTTCAGCTTATAATGGAGGTGAGTTAACTCACCTCCCTTGTCCATGGTGACCCCAGCCCAGGTGGGCTGGGTGGTTTAGGTGATGCCTCATTTGGGTGCTTGATGGCTACCAAGGATGAGGGGAGAGTGGACTTTACCAATTTTGGCAAAATCTCACATGGGGAGGCATATCCAAGTGGGATTTTCTTTGGTTTGACTAGGATGGGTTTGGTCAGCTCTCAAAGTCCCATGGGTTGGTTTCATGAGTTTTGGCTCAATTTGGTCATATGGGTTCAATTTGGGTCAACTTTAGTTAGGTTGATCAATTGATCAAATTGGGTCAAACCAAAGCTTGTGTTAGGTTCAATTGATGATTTGAAGAGCTTTAGTTCAAGCTGTTTCAATCAATTTGGCTTAGGTTTGATTTTGGCTCATTTGGATTCATATTGGGCTAAGTTGATAAATTTAACCAAATTGGCTAAATTAGCTTTGGGTTGGGAGCTAGTTCAAGTTCAATTAGTTGATTAAAAATGATTGTAGGTTTTGGTTTGAATCAATTTAGATTTAATTTGAATTTTGGCTAATTTGACCTTTTAGGTCAATTTTGGCTAGGTTGGGTCTAATTGACCAAATTAGAGCTTTAGTCAAGTTCGACAATGAATTTGGAATGAACTTGTGCCATTGGTTGTAATCAATTTGGGTTAGATCATAATTTGACCATCTTTAGCCTTTTAGGGCAATTTGGGTCTACTTGGGTCAAATGGTCAATTGGGTTTGGTTTGACTCAATTGATGGTAAAGTCATGTTCAAATATTGATTATTGGTTGATGTGAATCAATGATTTCAATCAATTTGGTGTAGGCTAACTTTTGGCTAGTTTGGGTTTCATATGGCTAAGGGTTGACTTGACCAAATGATCAAGTTTACTTGGTTTGACCAAATCAAGGTGATTGATCATCATAGGGTGATTGTTGATCATTATATGAGGCTTGGATGAGCTTCGTTTAATCCAATTTGGGTTAGATTAGAACTTGGCTCAAAAAAAGTCCTTTATGCCACTTTGGGTCAAGTGGAACTAAAGGGCTCAATTGGCTTGGTTTTGGCTTGATTTAAGCTTAGTTGAACTTATATATGAGCCTATGATTGAAATATAAATTCAGCTACAATCAATTTGGAGTCCAATAGACTTTGGCTCATTTGAAGCTTTCAAGCTAAAAGGGCTAACCTGGGCTTGACTTGGGATGACTTGAATTTGGTTTGATGATTGTAGATTTTATTTATATTTGGATATATGATTGAAGGAATATTGATTCAAGAGAAAATTCATTGGTTTTGCCTTGATTTGGTTAGGATTTGGCAAGTCTATGGAAATGGCTTAAAAGGTTTGAATTGGGTTGATTTGATTTTAGATTTGGTTTTGGCTATTTGAAATTATATTTCATTTATATTTGGGAATATAAATGAAGATGTAAATGATTCATGAAAGAAAAACACTTGAGTTTGGAGTGATTCAGAAATAATTTGACTAAGCTCATGGAGGTAGGCCAAAGAAACTTAAGTAGGAAATTGATTTAGTTTGATTTATTTTTGGTTAATGGAATGTGGGTTTCATTTATATTTGTGAATATAAATGATTATATAATTGATTTATAAGGAAATCAATTGATTTTGGGTTGATTTAATGGGATTTAGTCAAGCTTAAGGAGGTAGGTCCATATGTCTTAGGAAGGGTCTTGGTTGGATTTGGATTTCATTTAGTTTAGTTTTGGTCATTTGGGTTTATATTTCATTTAGATTTGTGAATATAAATGAAGATATAAATAATTCATGAAGGGATCAATCAAATTTGGATCGAATTAAGTGGAGATTTGGCTAAGTCTATGGAATTCAATCATAAGGTTTATGAAGAATTTTGGACTTGAATTTGATCATGGGATTTAAATTGGAATTTGATAGTTTGATTGAAGGATTCAATTGATATTTGAGAAAATCAAATTAATTGGGATTGATTTGAATTTGGCTAAGGCTAAGTCCATAAGATGAAATCAAAAGGGTTTAGGAAGGGTTTTGAATTTGAGTTTGACCATAAATTTCAATCAAATGTTTTAGAATTTAAATTTGGATTTAGAATTTGAATTGGGATTTGAGGTTTAGTTTGAGATTTGAATATGGATTGGATTTGAGAAGGTGCACATGGATTAGGTTAAGGCCATAGGGAAAGGCATGACTATCCACCTAAACACTAGAAATGTCTTGAGACTAAGGAACTCTTAATATCTATAAGAGTCCTAGATCTATGCTAAGGAGGTTGAAAACTCACTCTAAAAGTGAGGTCAACAGCCTCGTATTCCCAAAATATCCAAACTATATACCCATTTGCATTCAAACATATGTAAATTTGTATACATCAATATAAGAAAGAGAGCTCTGAATCACATGATTAATTAATTCAATAACTTAAACAAATATGAATGCATGTATTTTCAATAGAAAAGAGGATTATCATTCTCTAATAAAATATACACATACATGTATAAAAGACATAAGGAAGTATGTGTCTTTGTTAACCAAGAAGTGAGTTAATCAAATGACCTCCTTGGGCCCAACTAAAGGCTTGTATTTCTAGGATGTCCAGATTATATACCCACTTTTCTTAAATACATGCACATGTAGTCATAATTAAGAGGATGAAAATTATGCAAATATTATTTTTTCTTTAATTGAATTATTTATGTATATGATTTAAAGCTCTATCTAAATTTTAATGTTAAAATACATATGAATAAGAGAAAGAGAGCTTCACTTCATACACTTAAACTAAAAAAAACATATAAATCCTATATGTATGCATAACTACTATCACCCTAATCAATGTAATTGATTTATAAACTTTAGAAAAATAATTTTTATTTATTAGTGATAATAATCACACATATTATAAATTTGTCCAACACATGCAAGATTTCATAAAATAAAATCATTTGATTTAATTAATTTTGAAATGATGAATGTATGATTTCAAATGACATACAATATTTAACATGATTGGAAAGGAATAAATAAACAAAAATACATGATTTCATTCAATCAATTTAATTCCTAAAGACAATCATATTAAATAAAACCATTTAAAGTAAACCAAAGCCTTCTTAGTATCATTTTTAATTTCATGTTTTAAATTGATTTAAGGATGTGAAGAAGAGGTTTGTTGATCCTAACCCATTTCCATGTTTGTTAATTAATTTGGTTTAATGAAATGTAATTAAGTTTATTTTATGAGTTAATTAAGTTATAGTATGTATTAAGTACATTAATTAGCCCTTTCATATGTTACCTTAATATAGTTATCTAAATAATTATGAGCCAACATGATATGCATGGAAAATAAATTTGTAATGATCCTAAGAAGTAAAAAGTTCTAATGTAATTAGCTCATGATTAATGGTTAATTAAATTAAGAAACTTAATTACTTACTCTTATGGTTTTCCCACACATGCGGACTAACCATAATTTCATTAAACTCCTTTAGGTTATTAAACACCTAAAGATCTACCCCAAAATTGATTAATTAAAATATAATATGATTATGATTTTAATTTAATTAATTAGACCATAATTGATTTGATCTTAATTAATAGAATGAACTTAGGGAAAGAGGCTAAGAAAGAGGTCTTAACTCTATTCCATTGATTCATTCACTATTCAGCAATGATTAATAAAATTAATTAACCAATTTATTACTATTCATGGGATTAATTAACCTTTAATTGAATTAAGAGAGTAATTAGGGCCTAATTAGTCAATTTTTCTAATTAAGTGAGCAATAAATCCAAAAAAATCATGAGAGGCATAGGTCATCCCATTAAATTAACCCACAAAATTTGGGGTTAATTGCTCAAGTAATTAAGCTAATTAATTATATAATTAAACTTTAATTAATCCTTAATTACTATTCAAATTTAATTAAAATAATCTTTAATTAATTCTCCTTTGAAATTCCTTTAAAATGAATATTTATTTGCATTTTTATAATTTTTATATGATTTGTTATGATTTTTAGAAGTTTCAACCATTAAAAATGATTAATTAAGCCTAATTAAAGCTAATAATCCGCATACGTGACACGCTTTCCAGCGTGATTGGTTATTTAAATTTATCAGGCGTGCTTGCATGGGTGGCGACATACTTTCGCGCGTCCGCTCGAGATTGGGCCTATGATTAATCCCACGGCTTAAAAGGATTAAATCAGATTAATCTAATGGATCTAATCACGACTGTATATTTTGATCACGTGGAATGGACGGTGCATGATCTATCACCACACGAGTGAGGGACAACGAAGTCTGTCTGCCATTGCTCGTGTGATCTAAGCTCACCCGAGCTCGGATCGACTCCAAATGAATCCCACACCTTCACATGAAGGATCCAAAGGGGTCTAACGATCAAGATCACATGAGATGAAAGTTTTTATCAAAAAAAACTCCAACAAATTTTTGCTTAAGGATCAATTTCAATGGCATACCTCACCGGAGCTCAATACCGATGGAAAATTCGATTGAGGAAGCTTCATCCAGTGGAGACAAAGCCCTACTGACTAGCACGAACCTTGATTTGGTGTAGTTTGCTCGGAAGACCAACACTGGAAGCTTGGGAGGTGCGTTGATCAAAGTCTCACGTCTGGTGGACAGAGGGCTCGGGAGGTGATTCGTTCTTGCTCGACGGAGTGTAAGGATGGTGTGTGCAAAATTAATTTGATTTTTATGGTGGCTTGAGCAAGTTAAGATCGAAGGGGGGATGCCCTATTTTTGGTTTAAAGGAAATCTGATAATGGGATGATTGTGGAGCTCATGAAACACTCTAGGAAGCTTTGGGATACTCTCTTTAGGGTTCTCTAGCTCACACTCAGGTCTTATGCTTGGTTTGGATTGAAATGAGGGAGGAGGGGGGGTATACCCCCTCATTTCCAAGATCGATCGGGTCGGCTTGATTTGGCATTTTGTTGATGTCCAATCGCCGGTGGTGGCTGAGAATGGCAGAGAATCATCCAAGGTGGCTTAATTTGGTTGGGCAGAGCTTGGGATGTGGTTGCCAAGGGGATTAGTGGGTGTCCTTGGGTTTCCATGTGCACTAATGGGGAGGGTGAGATGATTTTACCTCCCATGAGTCATGGTCGACCCAACCACCCCTTGGGTCAGGTTGGGCAATGTTCTTAGTGCCTATGTGGGCAATGGGAGAGTGCAAGTGGCCAAAGAATAGAAATAACCACTTACATGGGTGATTTGTCTCATGTAATACCCTTGACCTAAGGGTAGAATGGTCATTTGATATTGAATTTGATTTGGGAAGATTTGAAATGAGTCAAAAGTGGGTTAGCCCAAATTTCAAGTCAATTGGAGTTGATTTGGCTCAATTTGACTTATTTATGTCAAATTGGGTTAGGTTGGGTCAAGTTGACCAATTGATCAAATTAGGTCAAACTAAGGATTATGTCAAGTTCATATGATCATTTGGGATGTATTGGTGCCATTGGTTTGGTTTAGTTTGGCATAGATTTGATTTTGGCTCATTTGAGTTTATTTGGGCCAAATAGGTCAAGTTGACCAATTTGACTTGATTAGGTGTAGTTTTGGATTTGGTTGATTAATTGAAGATGATTGTAGGCTTTGGTTTCAATTAATTTGACTTCAATTTTGATTTGGTTAATTTGACCCTTTATGTCAATTTGGGTTACGTGGGTCAATTGGCTTCAATTGGGTCCAATCATGACTTTGGTCAAGTTCAACAAGCAATTTAGAATAAACTTGAGCTATTGGTTGCAATCAATTTGGTTCATATTTTGATTTGATCCAATTTGATCTTTTATGTCAATTTGGGTCAACTTGGGTCAAGTGGATCGATTGGGTTAGATTGACACAATTGAAGGTCAAGTCATATTCAAACATTGATTTTGAGTTGGTATGAATCATTGGTTTCAAGGGATTTGGCTTAGGTTGCAATTCGGCTAGTTTGGGTTATATGGGTTAAGGGGTTGACTTGGTTTGACCCAATTTATGATAATTGATCAACCTAGTGTGATCAATAATCATGATAGGAGGTTTAGGTAGGCTTGGTTCAATCCAATTTGGGTTGGATTGGAACTTAGCTCAAATATGTTAAATTGGTCACTTTGGGTTAAGTGGACCAATCAGCCTTAGTTGGCTGGATCTTCGGTTGTGTTGAGCTTAGTTGAGTTTATATATAGATTTGGGATTGATATATAAATTCATTTGTAATTGGTTTGAGTTCAAATGGGTTTTGGTTCATTTAGATATTTGAAGTTAAAAGTGCTAAGTTGGATTTGACTTGGATCGATTTTGATTTGTTTTGATGATTGTAGATTTCATTTATATTTGGAGAGATGATTGAAGGAATGATTGATTTATGAGAAAATTAATTGACTTTGACTTGATTTGGATGAGATTTTGGCTAAGTTCATTAAGTTAGCTCAAAGGGTTTAAGAAGATTTTTGATTTAGTTTGATTTAGTTTTGATGATTTGAGTGTATATTTCATTTATATTTATAAAGATGATTGAAGATATGATTGATTTATGAGAAAATCAATTGAGTTTAAAGTGGTTTGAAGGCAAATTTGACCAAGCTCATATGGTTGAATCAAAGGGCTTAGGTTTGGATTTGATTTGATTTGACTTTGGCCTTGATGATTTGAATGCATATTTCATTTATATTTGTAAAGATAATTAATAATTGATCCATGAGAGGATCAATTGAATTTGATTTGATTTGAATGTGATTTTGGCTAAGTTCATGAAATTGACTCAAAGAACTTAGTTTGGATTTGATTTGATTTGGATCTTGATTTGGATGGAATTTTGTCTGATTATAAGTTTGATGGATTGATTGAAGGGTTGAATTGATATTTAAGAAAATGAATTGAGTTTGGATTGATTTGAATTTGGCTAAGGCTAAGTCCATAAGATAAAATCATAGAGCTTAGGTTCATTTTGAGTTTGGATTTGATCATGACCTTTAATCATTTGGCTTGGAATTTAGATTTGGATTTGTATTTAATTTGATTTGAATTTGATGTTTGGTTTTAGCTTACTAAGGTGGACATGGATTGGGCTTAGGCTATAGGGTAAGTGGATCTACAATCATCAAATTCAAATCAAATCCAAAAGTGAGGTCAACAATGCTCTAGAACTTCACTATGAGATTTATCCTTCTAGTTCATCCTTCTATTGCATCTTATGTGCCTATATAAATTTCTTAACTAAAATTATGTTATAAAAGTAAAATTATATATTTGTTTCAAAAAAATGGATATGAATAGAGAAAACATGTATATTTTTAATTCATAAAGGCCTAGCACATATTGATGCCAAGCTGTATATAGCTTCTATTAGTCAAACATATTCAAAACTTAAGCATGTCAACACCTTCAAGAAAAATAATTTTTATTATGTTAATAGCTTTTGTATGTCATGACCACTTACAAAGAAGATATCTTCAATTCAAGGAATACTTAAAGTGCAAATACCCACAACAAGCATCATTTCACAACCTTATCCTTGGATTCCTAACGACTGCTCATAATATATCTAGTTTGTTAAGTCATATAGATGGATGCCAAACTATCTAATTACATGATGTTTTATTAAAGAAAAAAATAAAATTAATTTAATGTACATGTGATTTCACTTTTAAGTGATTAATAATTTAAAATTTTACTTAGATTTTAAAGAGAGATTTTATATTTTCTTAAAAGACTTATAAAAAACTTAATTAATAATTACTGCTCACTTTGAGGTAACCTTATTATTCTCGGTGTTCTATAATACACTGATGCATGCATTCCATCTTTGAGGTAGAATAATTTTTCTATATCATGAAAAAATAAAGAAAGTATTTTATGACCTTTAACTCATGCTAAAGTTGATTAAATTACATAGCATCAAACTACGGAAAAAAGTCTAGTTTCATAAGCTAAATAAGCTTGCCTAAGGATTTCAATTAGGACTTTATGGGATTTGACTAATTAAGCTGAGAAAAATTTCTAGCTTAAGGCTCATAAAGGAACCTAAAGGTTAAATTTCATTTATTTTAGAGGTAATAATATGATTAGAAGACTTTGATTAATTTGATTAAGTGAACAATCAAAAGATTTGAGCTTAAATTTAGATGATTTATCTGTGAGCCAAGTAAATGAATATAAAGCATTGGAGCTAAGGAATTAGAAATAACATTATTGATTAGGCCAAGTAAGTGAGTCTAAGATTTGGGAAGGTTAAACCTACAGATTTTGGCCTATGGTTGAAATGATTTAAGCCAAGATTGAACCTAAGCCAAAGATGGTCACACCCTTGATTCATGCTAAATGATTGGGCTTACAATTTAAATGAATCACTTATTTGCTTCAAGTTAAATAAATGGACTTAGGGTAAAAATTACTTACTTGATTGGGCTAAGAATTTAGGAAGGTTAAACCTAAGGATTACTTCGTCATTAAAGTAAACCTAAGTTATGGATATAAATTTAGCATTTAGCTCGTTTTGGGCCAAGAAAATGGGCATAAGATAAAAATAAGTACTTATTTTATTGGACTAGGCAAGTAAACCTAAAGCTTTGAGCTTAGAAAAATTTAGATTGAGTTTAAGATTAAGCATAGGCACAGATTTAAACTTATGGGTTGAACTTTAAGTAAATTCAATATAAAGCTAACTTATGTTTCATTAGGCTTATGTGAATCCTTGAAGGCTAAACTAAGTCCAAGAAAACCAAACAACCCAAATGAACCAATTGGGCAGAAAGTAAATTAGGTTTGATCTATGCCCAAGGTTACCTAATGATGTTTTAAGTTATCTAGGGTTCTTAAGCTCATGGAACTTTTCACAAAGTCCAGAAATAACCCAAGTGTAAAGCCCATTTATTTTAGGAATTTAGAAACTAAATCTTTATCTTTATAATGATTATAAAATAAAAAATATTTCTCAAGGATTTAACATGATAATGATTTTAAATCATTATTATAATGGTCTAGTAATTATTTTTTGGAGTCCATGGACTTGACCATTGGTTTTTATGGTTATTTTATGACTAGATTTGAAATTTAAATTTTTAGAGCATTATTAATCATTTAATTAAGTATAGAATCTAGAAAATTGATATAGAGCTAATGAACTCCAAGCTTCATAAAATTTTTTCATAAGCCTTTAAAGATTATATAACTTTCCATATGGATTTAAGACTTTTTGAAACTCATTAACACCTTATAAAAATCAAGAAAAGGTAAGAAAAAAGCATAACTATAACAAACAAAAGATTAAATCATTTAGGATATTTTTAAATTAATCTTGGGATCATAAAAAAATTAATAGCAACTAATTATATAATTATTAAGTTATAGCATTGTTACTAAGTGATTTAAATTAATTTATATAGTTAGCCCTACTGGCTATTTGCCACACAATAGGGGTAAATAACTATCTTAGTTTAGAAGCATTGCCTTTAGCCATTGAGATGGATGAAACTATTTATTCTAAGATCAAATGGCTTGAGTAAGCATTATTAAGCCCTTAGATTATAGGTTATAATGAGATAAGATCAAATCCATTGATCTCAAGTTATGAGATGAATAATACACAAATCTTCTCGCTCTAGCTAAAATGTAGAGTCATTCATTGGTGATCCATTTATCTTAAATAATATAGTGGGGAATGATTGAGTTTTTAATTAAGAACCATCAGAGGGAGCTTGACTACATAAAATTAGGACTTCTAACCTAGTTGTAAACAACCACTTTAGAAAGCATAAAATCTACCCATAATTAACTAGGGTTTTTCAAGAAAAACCTTATTGATGGTTGTCCTGTAGAGAAATAGCTATAATAGGTTCATGTTAAAAAGATAAGCTAACTAAAAAAGGGGATAAGAGCTAATAATGACTATTTGCTAGTTGACTACCATCATCCTTTAAGCTTAGTAGACTAAGTTGTTCTTGGGTGTAAAGGTGATGAATATAAGAGAGGAGGCTAGGGGACTTTTCTTATGCTCAAATGAATGAGAGAGAGAGAGAGAGAGAGAGAGCACTCAAGTTAAAGCTTCATTGAATCATTTGCTTTTTCAGATTGGGTGATTGAATCAAACTTTGATATAAATGTTGGGATGTTTAATGGCCAGCAACCCTAAGATCCTTGCTATGGAAAGACTTAAAGATGCCCAATGGCATGGACTACTCAAGAAGGATTGAGATTGGATTGCTAAAGATATTGAGAAACACTTGAGCTCTTTGTATGCTATAGCTAACCATTGATTTTCTGATTAGTCATGGCCTAACTATGCTAGATCATATGGATGTTAAAAATTCTAATAGCAACCTTAATTTAGAATGACCATCCCCCACTAGTTGGTCACCACTATCAGTCCGCCACATTGTTAGCATTTGCTCCACTATCACTGGGTTTTACATTGAATTTATTTTACTTTAAATAATCACAAAAAATAATTCTACATTTAATTTATATTCAATTAAATAATTCTTAAATATTTTAAATTATATTATATTTTTATTATATATTTTTTTATATTTAGATGGCCTCTAGAATAAATATAAAAATTAAGATACAAAGAGATGATGTCTCAAAATTTTGACCAAGTAATGATCGCCTAAATGGTGAATTTGTTCATAAATTTGCATTTTTAGTTGAGAGAGAGAGAGAGAGAGACAGAGCATGATTCAAAATGAAATTATTTCATAATGGATATTTTACAATTGATGTCATTAAAGTCAAAATTAGCATAACAAATTTTCTAAAATAAAAATTGACATTGTCCATGATTAACTTGTCAAAAATATCCCAACGTGACATAATGTAGATGGTCCAACCATCAACAATATGCCATATTGACATAGTGTCGACGTGTCAATTGTCAATAATGCTTATTTATTTTTCTTAACAAATGTAATATTTGACACATAATTCATATCTTTTTACATATATAACACCTAAAATTTCATATTTATATAGTTATGACTTAAATCTTTTATATTACATTAAAAATAGCACAATCATCAATTTTTAAAAGTGAAATAATTTTTTCAAACTTAGAAAAAGTACTATATTTATAAATATCAAACTCTAGGTGCTATATATGTAAATGCTTAAGAATTATGTGCTACTTATGTGAACTTTTTTTTAATTTTTTTATTATTGAAAAAATATTAAACTATACTATTCTCATTAAAGTGTAGCTTTGATGTACCCCAATAATTAGGAAATTTATTCTAAGTTTATTAGTCAAAATTTATGTTAATTTTTTAATTAAATTCAATAATTCAAAATAAATTCAATAATTTGAATTCATTTTTTGAAAAAAGAATCAAAATAATTATTTTTCAACACTTTTTTATTTGTTGGTGGTCAAATTAAAAAGACACTTAAAAATAATAAGTACAAACACAAACTAATTTGAAATTATTTTTCAATATTAATATGACCTTTAAAATTTTTAATGTGTGCACACTTATAAATGTTAAATATCAACTTTAATTTTG